>GL379788.1:677013-769811 GCA_000143925.2 Caenorhabditis brenneri | reverse complement strand
AATTCATTGCTGCACTGTTTCTGCTTGAATGGCTGTATCTTAGAAACCACTGCATTTGCAGAAAAGTTTTCAACAGAAGAGTTTTTATATATACAATTATCTACATTTTCTTAGTACAAAACTTTTTTCTAGCTGTAACGGTTCTCGAGTTACAAGCGCTGAAAGGAAAAAATCCGATATTTGATGTGTTTTCTGAAGGGTCGATTTGGGGTGGTTTTGGTACTCAAACGAAACGAAACATTGGAAGCTCATATCTCGGGATCTGATAGGTCTCTATAAGGGTAACACAAAAATGAAATATTAGCCCGATCCGAGACCATCACATTTTTCACCACAGGGGGGACCCCATGGATTTTGGTCGAAAATCGACATATTTTGCTCTAAAACCCCCCGGGGGACGGAAAATTAAGGGAACAAATTATGTTTAATCGATGACCGGTACAATAAGAGTTCAAAAAATGCAATTTATTTTTCCGGCACTAGTACTAAAATTTTTGGGGAAACGGGAAAAATTAAAAAAAAATTTGAAAACTCATTTTTTGGGGTGATACAGTGGAGATGGAATTTTGATGTCAACATGAAAAAAGTTCAAAAATACATGGGGAACTCATTTCTGAAAAGATTTTGACTCGATCTATAAAACTAAAAATTTTGACTTTTCAACTTTGCCGGGTTACTGTAGATCTGGAAGGGGGCGGGGCCAAAATTAAAGTTGTGTTTTTTCTTAAGAGGGGTAAGGGCAACCACCACACATAATATCTAAGCTCTGCCATTCGTTTCATACATGTGTGCCCCTGCCAATGTGCCTAATGTCACCCGAACCAGAAAATGTCTCATAAACAGTAGGCAAGGTGTAAAAAAAATGAAGTCAAGCATCAAAGCTTAGAAAATTCAAAGATTAGATCTGATTACTAAACAAAAAGATATGTATTTTTAAACAAAATATTCTCATTTGGTGAAGCAACATATGGGTGGTTTATGAATATATTGTTGAAACTTTGAACAGGTGGTAATAAGTTATGCTCATATGAAAATAAAGATTGGAAGCTGATTAGAAAGCTATGTTGGGATTAGTTCAGAACTATATATCAACCAAAACTACAATATGAATTAAAGTTGTTTAAAATTTTATCCGAAAGTATGTAAGCGTGAGCGTTTACAGATGGGTGTTAGTTATTTGACAAACTGAGGTAACAATTTTGATTCAATTGAAAATCAGTTGTTTTATTTTTCATGAAATCAATTTTCATGAGTTAGAGTTCTGAATACTCCACCAAAAAACTTAAAACTTACCGGATGTTTGGATGGAGCACATGCAGATATAAAACCTTGCTTATCCACCATAAATGTTATGTAACACGGACCAAGATATGGGATGATCAACGAGATAAGCAAAACAATAGAAATAAGACCACAATAAATAAACACTTTAGTATCAGTGAACCATGTGTTAAATGGGCTTATCACAACTGCCACTCGGTTTATACTCATCAGTACGGTAATCACCAAGGCGATAAGGTATGTGTACGTTCCAAGCAGTGTAGCTTCCCGTCCCCATGTGGTAAGGAATTCTGTGATCGGAAACTTTGAAAAATTTTCCAATTAAACAAAAATGGCGACAACTTACGTTGGTATCCAGCGTTTGTTGTGAATAAGTACATGGAATATTGGAGCACATATAGAAAACTAGACAACATCCCACGCAAACACATCACACATATGTAAGCAACTGGAATAGAAACATCTCGTCGACTGTATACTGTGGCGATTAACAGCAAAGAGTCAAAACAGAAAAACGTCAATGGATATAGTGTGGCAAGTATGTGCACCAGAAGTTGGGTATTACTCAGACTCTGATAAGTGATTACCGTAGTCAGGTTACTATCCATGATCTGTAAAATAATGTATATAAAAGAAAAAGTGGAAGATTCAAAATAAATGGTTCTACGGAACAGAGCTCAAAAGTTTTTTTGTTCATATCTGAAAAAAATATGTCAGATCTCACGAAAAATTGTACATATTATTCTCGAAACGCACACCTCATTAGCTCTTTTCTTCGTTAAAACAAAATTTGAGGTGGGATAGAAAAACCAGTGAAACGGAAAGGAAGTAAGAAACGGGCGAGCATCTTCGTCTACATCAGTTTGTAGTTGAGGTTTAATGACGTGAAGTGGATTTGAAGTGACTTTTGCTCTTGTTCTATGTGATTTGAGCCAAAATGGGAGTGACAGTGATGCGGAAAATGCCTGGTATAAGGTGGTACTGGAAAGGAGTTCTGAAAAACTAAAAAGTACTAGATTGCTGTGGAAAAGGGTAAAAACTAGAGTTGATCAACTGGATTTTGTGAATCAGAAGATTTCTACAGTGCTTAATTTCATAATTTGTTTCACAAAGCCTTCTACTAAACAATTACAACAACAAGTTAAACAAAATCCAGATAAACAAGTTAATCTTGATGCCCTGGCGAAAATCAATCTTTGATAATTCATTCGATTCCTGTTATCTCATCATGTTCATTCCTTCCATTTGACCATCTTCTTCCCCGAAGGAAAACTGATTGACACTGGAGACAGAATTTGCAGTGAAGTCATTTTTATAACGAAAGATTGTTTAAAATGTGGCCGAATGGTCTAGTGGTATGATTCTCGCTTTGGGTGCGAGAGGTCCCGGGTTCAATCCCCGGTTCGGCCCATTCTTTTTTTTTTTATGTCAAGGCTTTTTTTTTTGAAAATCAGATTTGCTGCTCAAGCTCATCTGAATGACGGTATTACAGAATTCATATATTTTTGTTTCGATTTCTCAGCATCTCTTCTTTCATGGATATTGAATCAGATAGACAAGTTAGAAGATCATTAGCCAATGGCAATGATTTTCGACATTATCAGTTTTTCACCAGTGATATAAGTGAAACGCCGGCCATCTTATCATGTTCATTTTCTGTAATAATTGTTTCATAACACTAGACATGCTGTTCAAACGATGTCGAAACTTTACACATCCACTTCCTCGTTCCTGATCTTTTCCGATAAAGAGGCGATTGACAGTGTGAGAAGCGACAAACAGTTGAAACATATATTGCAATTGAATCAGCTAAAAGCATGGCCGAATGGTCTAGTGGTATGATTCTCGCTTTGGGTGCGAGAGGTCCCGGGTTCAATCCCCGGTTCGGCCCATTTTTTTTGAAATCTGATCGGTTCCTGCAACTTTATTTTGAAATCTGTTGTTTTTGTCTGTGAAGCATAAAAACACGTTTTTTTCATAATATTGAGGATCACAGCTTCACGACTTTTTTGTCGCATAGCTTCAAAAGTACATTTTGCGTTAATCATGGTCTCTTGGGTTTCGATTGTACGTTGATCAATGCTACCAAGAATATATTGTATATTTTTCCACCCCAATAAACTGTTATCTTTTGAACTTCATTCTTGAACGGCAAGAAGTTAAAAGTGCTTTTGAACTTTATTTCCGCCATCTCGTCATAATTAGCAGCAAAAAAATAAACGTTAGAGTGAGAAAAGGAAGTGTATTTAATTGCGCCCTCCGGTGTAGTACGTGTTATTGGCAATTTGGTTGACTGAATTGCGAATGTCGGCAATATCAATAGAACTGGCACGTTGTTCTTTCTCCAGATCGACAAGTGTCTCTTGAATTAGGTACTTGAATACCTCCATGCCGAAGAAATCAGCTTCTCTCTGCAAAAAAAAACTGCAAAAAAAACACTACTATTCTTTTTGTCAAACCAGGAAGTTTTTTTCCATGCAGGCATAAACCATCCGTACTCAAACTGTTTCAAAAATTTTTTTCGTAATAAGGCACCCAATACAATTTCTACCGCAATTTTAGGTAGTCATAAAATGCACAACACTCACTATGATGTAAACATTGGTTTCTTATCATTTGTTATCAGTACACGTACGCATGGTTAAGAAATGAGAAACCAAAAATGAATGAAAAAATTGAAACACTCACTCTAAGCTGTGCCAACAAGTCTTTATCTTTTGGAAGGATAGTGTTCTTTCCGTCTCTCATGAATTGCAGAACGAAGGCAAACAGGCGACCGTCGCGGTTGACAAATATGGCTCCTGACTCATCACGCTGGAATTTTTTCGAATTTACTTTTTTCGAAAGGTATTGTTGCGGTTTTAACAAATGAATCATGATATTACCGTTACACAATTCAAATATTTCACAACAACTACATTAAAAAAAAACCTAAATATCATAAACTTCAACTTTCAGAAACTTACAATTGTTCTCTGTTGAAGAAGAACAACTTTTCCAGTAGTCCGGTCAATCCGGATGAAATTCAGGAAATACGACGACTTCGATTGAGCTAACGTGTCATAAAGTGTTGTGTATCTGAAACCAACCATTTTTGTCTCAGATTTATAGGATCAAATATCGCACTGACCTTGTACCTCCTGCATTGATATGTACTAGGTCTCGAGCATGATGGGCTGTGATTTCTTCCTGAATTATGATTTTTTTTTTTGAATTTTCATCCCTAAGGTCTCATTTTCATTTGAAATATTTCAACTCACTTTTTTGTAATCCGCATACTCTGCGGTGTGCATATCCGTGCCATTGGAATGAAGAGATGCTCGAGCCAACATTTTTAGTCAGAGTGCTTGACAAAAACGAAATTGGAGAGTAGAGAAGAAGTAATAAAACACAACGACTAGGTCTTATCAATGACGTTGAGGTGGAAAAATTGAAGTGTGTCAATATAGGAAGACCTTCCCTTTTTCGGGATGGCAACACGTGTTATGCAGAAGTTGCACTGACACATCGAGTGTTTTGTGGAGAAAATAGTATATTGATAATGATTTGAAAGCACAGTTGTGGTAAATAAACGGAAATGGGTTTAAAAAAAAAGGAAGAACCTTAGTTGAAACGTTATGAGAGGGAATTTCAAGCATTTCGGATCGCAAATAACTGTCTGAAGCATTCTGTAAACTGAAAGTGTGATTCTGGGAAAAAAGCTACATTTTTTGGCTTTATTTTTCAACAAGTCTTCATTAATTTCAACACTATCAATCCTGAACAGTGAAATAATTTTTGTCACTTTATTTTGATGGGAAAATGCACAGTCGACAAATGTTTTTTTTTCAAAATTTTTGTTCAGTTTTTGATGTCTTTCTAGTTTTATTGGTTGTTTTCAAACGTTTTCCACCGTAATTCATTGCAAAAAAAGAGTTTCACAACACCGGTGGTCCTAAACCTACGTTATTTGGGGTTATTGTGCGCCATTTGTTTTAACCAGTTTTCAACACTGTTCATCCAGAATAGTGAAGTGATTGTGATTTCTCAAGCTTAATGGAAAATCATAATTGACATTTTTGTTTGGACTTGGATGTCAATCTGGTTATATTAGTTTCGTTAAGTTTTTCACAATTACATCCTGCAAAAGAGCTTTTCACATCACCAGGGAATTTTTGCATGTTCATTCCATACTTTTGTTGCGTATTTTTGATGGGAAGAACAGAACAAAGCTGGATTTGCTGAATATGTAAAAATAAAGTCTTGGAAAAAAGCTGCTGAAACTTGAATTTCAATATGGGAAAAAAACCCATTCCGACAGATTTTTGTGTATACACTGATTTCCGATAACTGATTTGCAGTTACAGTTTCTTAGATTTTTAAAATTCAATTTTGGCTCCAATCTGTTCTAATCGGACTTTTTCTTCGTGAGTGTTAACATATCTCATGATCTTTTAATTCCATTTTCACTAACCCTCTCTCAAAAAAACTCATGACTCAATGACCAGCGCAATGGTCAATTTCAGCTCAATTAAAAAAAGAAAATAGAGTTAATTGTTGTTTTTATTGTTATTATTATTTTCTTCAGCTACCACAATTGCTCTTTCAAACCTCTCCGCGTGAATTAATATATCATTAAAAGTGTGTCACTACCACTTATTCACACATTCTGCCTCCCGGTGTAGTTTCGGGAAAGGAGACTGGGGTGTTGAGTAATAGCCAATTTCTTGGATTTATATTTTTTTCCTTTCTATTTTTGATTGGAAAGGAGAATATATAGCCTTCCGGGTATGTAAATTGGAGGAAACACATGGTAAGATTTTCAATCTTTTGAGTTTCCCGATATTCTCTTCTTTGATGGATGTCCCTGAAGATTTTTTGGTAACAACATAGTTTTAGTCCTTTGCGAAATTTGAATTTTTACCTCATTTGATCTTTTATAAATGAAAAATTCAAGAAAAAAAACAGAAGCTGAGTTTATTTAATAGGCACGCTTTCAAAAGTCAAATTAAAAAGTGAAAGAGAAAGCAATTTTGAAACAAAAAGGATAATTAACTTTTTCCGTCCATACTGGTCAGAGTCCATTACTCGGATGACTTCCACTTGCCTCAAGAGGGAAGATTCTCCTTTTGGTGTCACTTTCCAACTTTATCTCTCCGTCTCCACCCACACTTTCGACAAAGCGACCCGACACCATCGGAATATGTATTATATTGGACGTGTGTTTAATGAGATTCGCCCCTTGTCTGTTTCATCTTTTTTCTCCGTGATTCTTGGTATATTTTCTTGCTATCCTCTCTATGTTTCCTTAGATGGAGGACGCTGTCATCGGGCAAAAACAGTTTTTTCTTTTCTCTCTCTTTTTCTTTACAAAATGATTTATTAGAAGGTACTGAGAATAAAGATCTTTTCAACGGTACAACGAAACTTGAAAAAATTGAATTTTTTTTATTATTCCTGTTGTTTTATCTGTCATCAATTTCCCGTCAACTGAGGCACTGTTGTGATTGGCCAATCAAATAAGATCTAGGGGTATCTAATGATTGTTTCACGTAGTTTTTGTACGTACAAAACCTTGAATTCCAAAAAGGAACAAAAAACCGGTTTAAATAAACACATGTTCTTGTGATTTTGCTTTGATGGTTATAGTGGGGAGAAACGAAAAACCGTAACTGGAACCGAAATGTTGAAGTTTCAATTTGTGATTTCTCTAGGCTTCTTCAGGATATTTTCCGTTTATGATCCAAAAGTAGCTACGCAGTTTCCTGAGGGCTCGTATTTGACATCCAGAACCGTGGAATTGCCCACTCGTATGGGCAGTGAAGTATATACATATTCTTCCTGGTTTTCCAGAAACGAAAAAAAAAGAGAAATTGAGATCTGTCAAGAAGTGCTCATTTCTAATCCGATTTTTCGTAATTTTTTCTGATGTTTCATAAAACAATCCCAAAGCTTCTCGGAACACATTAAAAATCACTTCCATTAATGTTAGTTCCCACTATTTACGCAGTTCCTAATGTCTTGATTCGACAGAACCCTTCATTTATCTTCTGACATAACAATCATTGTTTTTTTTCATCATGTTTACCACTTGTCAAGAAGAACGTTTGACAAACTGACAATTACTCTTAGATGACAGTTACTCAATTTACTTTTCTTGTTTCTGAGTCATCCTAATTTTTCAAAAAAAAAAAAAAAAAAAAAAAAACCAACAGCCATTTTAACTTATTTATCGATGTATGTGGTTAATAATTGATTTCTTACGTGATCTACTGAAACATTCATTGCTAATCCTATTTGTTTCTATTTTGCTCGTGTTTTAATCTTTTCTCTTTGGCTTGCAACAAAATGTATTCGTCATTGGAACTGAATTGCGAACACCAAATCTGCAGAACGATCTATTCACACTTGTTTCTCTTATGCGCATATGATCGTTTCAAGTGATTTGCGGGGCATCGACCTTATGGTGTACCAAAAATTTTTGACTTTGCATCTGAAGGAATATACCGATTTTTTCGGGATCTGATGGGTTTTGACGATTGTCATCAGGGGCTGTTTGCAAGTTGCGAGGTCATGTTCCCCACTCGCTCGAGATGTATCTTTTTGTTTTCTAAGTTTGAGATGTGAGGTTTTGACATTTTTTTAACACTACCCCAGAACATCTCAATCAAATGCAACTCATTTTTACGCGTCAATTTTTTTGAATGATCTTACCATCATTATTAATTGTACTGTGCTTCGAAAACACTGTTTTTGGAATAGGTCATTTTGGAAGGATGAAAACGGGTGACTATTATTTCTGAAAAGCCATTAATCAGAAACACAATAAGTTCCATAGTTCACGTTTTCCTGTGGTGAGTACAGGGATTTTTTCAGACAGTTCCCTTCTTGGTTCTAAAATTTTTGAACTAATAAACTTCCAGACTTGACAGTAGCCTGATCTGTAATCAGCCTTGCTCATTATTGTTATCGTCATATGAATTTTCACCTCATGATCATTTACGTAATCAGACAGACTTGAAATCTATCTCAGGAATAGATTTTCACTATGTTATGACGGAATCTTAATTAGAACTAAGTGACGTCTGTGTGTGAAGCTGTCAAAATAATATAGAAAGACTGTCTCATGACGTGGGACTCATCAACCTACAGATAGAAAAGGACTATTGAAATTTTGATATATTTGGTGGGAGACCGCTGGCTTATACTTACGGATGATCGGAGTAACAAACTGAAGGAACTCATATCGATACCCTCAGCCAGAAAAGTAGAAAATCAGATTTGTTTTTTGTCCCCAGAGTGTCCAACTGCGCTTATACAACATGGTTTCACCCCATCATTGTGTTTTTAGGATTTCTCGACACTCAAACTTTCCCTTTCGTGTTTATCTTTCTAAAACTGTACGTTTTCCTGATATATCATTCCATTCAATCAGCTTTCTCTAATAAAGATCAGGCACATATTCCTAACTAAGAGTCCAGATTTTCCATTCTGATTACTCATATTAATTAGCCATAAGGGAGTATCAGTCTGCCAAACATGTTTATCACTTAGAAATTTAATCCTATGAATAATTATCGTGACTTAAAGAATCGAAGAAACGGAGAGCATGAGTCAGTAAAATTAGTGTTATCCAGAGATCATGTGTACAGAAATCATCGAGAAAGTTTAGATTGGGAGCATTTTGAAACATGACTCGTTACTGCAAGATAAATGCAGTGGAACTGGGCACCCAGAGGAAATCACAGTTTTAGTTTGATAGTTTCAGTTTCAGATGCAAAAACTGTCTAGACATAGAATATAAAACAGAATGAGTTTGCACAGTTCAACTGTTCAGTTCGACGCATGTAAATTATTATGTCGCAACTGTATTACGGCCATGCATTAATCAGTTCGGGAGGTTAATGCGGATAAAAACTCAGAAAAAACCCTTTTTTACTGAAATCTAGATTGTGCTTAATTTATCGTAAAATTCCACTTGATTCGGCTTCTTTTTCGGCACGTTGCCAGCGGAGCGACAAAAATAGCAGTGAATTGCTATAAACTTGTCGTACGGTTGCCATAACAATGTTTGATTTCAATGAGCAGCAGATAGACTAATTTATAGGAAAGTGGTAAAAACGGGTTGCCAAGACTGCAGGAGCAGGCAGCATTTTGCGCTTGTTACGAGGGCCGTCTTTAGAAAACAGTTCTCCGAAAATTCACCGTAGGCTTACATTTTCTTTTAAGATCAAGTGACGGCAGAATTTTCTCAATAGGATTTGTGAGTCTCTGACTGTCAGACGGGCTTTCCAAGCCATTTTAAGACTGAAAGTTTCTCCAAAAACGATAGTTTCCGAAGTCTTTTTTTCTCTGATGGGGTGTTTTGAATTTTTTTTTATTGAAATTTGCCATACTTTTCTGTTTGACCCTCTTGATTCTTTCTTCGTTTATAGTTACAGTATCCTCACTTCATTTTGTTTTTTAGGACTGTTGTTTGATATAGTTGCTCAGGTGGTTTACATCCATCACTTTATCTTAACCTGACAAGAAATGCTACAATACATAGAGTATGCCCTCAGTGCATAGCCACGCCCCCACCCTCAGCTCCGCCCCCTGCTACCTCTATATAACCCAAAATCTCTGAGATCATTCGAGCTCATTTCATATTCTGCCGTGCTCAATTTCCGATGATTGAATCGTTTGTTTTTGGTCCTCTCCTTCTTTATTCCCATATGTATTTTGCACCAAAAGGTGTTTCTTCTCGAATTTGGAAATTCACTACCCAATTCATGAGGTTTGTTGTCCACGGGAGTACCCTCGTGAGATATCCATTCTGCTGCTCCCGTGGAGCAAACCTCATACGGAGCAATATCTTATTGTTGTTCATTTTGTTTTTCTAATCGGGTTAGTATCTTGAAGAACCTTCTGTTCAACAAGTAAATAGGCGCGAGGTTCAAATAAATTGCAAAGTGATGGGAGGTAAAAGATTTTATAGCAAGATAAAATGTGTCAGAGGTGAAAGAATGAAAATAAAAACTGTCAATTCTTAGTTATATTCCAATGAGACTTCTAGAGAAGGACATTATTTGTTGATGTTTTCTAATAGGAAATTCGGATCTTTTTCTGTAGAATAGTGAGGCAAATGTGGTTGTTCCTATTAAGAATTCCTGAAATAAGTTAGCAACACGAATAAGAATGGAAATTTTCTCAACCAGTCGGGATAGCTTGGTTCGCCAACAGTTTTGTGAAAAAGAGAATGAAACCCATACTGAAATTTGCTAATTTTCCAAAGGTTTTTCAACAATTACGGATTTTTAAAGAAATTTTGGAAGTATTCAAAACTGATTTTAGTGTTTCTTGTGAATTAAGCTGACCCTTCACTTTTTCTCCCGGAAAACTGTTTGCACTGAAAACGAACCCTACTTGTGATGGGCCGGGCCGGATCACGAATTACACCGGTTTAGCCCGCAAATTTTTTTTCAAAATCAACAAATGAGCAGACTTTGCCTATTCTGTGTGAATGTCACATGTTTTGCATGTTGGCATTAGTTTGAACTACAAAAATTCTTTAAGAAAAAACTCGCAATTTTTCCAATCTCCACAGGTATGAAACAAACTGTTTCAGTTCAAATCTCAAAGATCCCCAGTCATATTTGCTTCTCCCCTTTCATCTCCTCGAATTTTAACGACATAAAATCTTGGACTCAAGCCCATTAATCAAGAATCTCTCGTGGACTCACAACATTTGTTGTGTTTATCAACGTTTGATAGTCCAGACTCATCTCTAGTTTAATAAGAGTCACAAGTCGCCAACCACATTACGCCATATGTTATCTGTTTTATGTTTTGCTCCCGGGAGGAGAAAATGTTTTTGGGTGGTGATCGGGTCCTCCGGAAGCCCAAATGTAAAAAAAAATCGAACTATCAAAAATTCGAAAAAAATGTGTGTTCACGTGAAAAATAGAAAGGGTTGATAAAGTTGTGAAGGCTATTTTCGATATCTGAGAGCAAAGAATCATCTGTAACCGTCATCCTTTCGGTATCCACAAGGACAAATAATTGTTTTTTGGTTTTTTTCTCTCTCGCATTCTTCATTCTCTTTTATCTCCACCGACACAAGTTTCAAAAGTTCAATACTCACGATTCTCCCATCGATCAATTGTTTTTCCGAGAAGAACAATCTCCAATCTCCCAAATGTTTCATTCAAAACGTCCATGAACTCACCAACTGACCGACTGATAAAATGTTTTTCCCGCTTTTTTCGATGTATGAAATTCTGATAAAAAGATAGAAAGTGTCTTTCACACTAAAAACTCTCTTTGTGTTGTAACAGTCGGGTGGTGCCGAATGTACGTCAGGCTAAACTTTAAACTTGTGGACATGCTCTTCATCTATTCTATCAATCTCCACCGTTTTTGATCGACGCGTGGACGCCTAATTTTTCAATTATCTTGATGCTTGCGGCAAAAAGAGTAATGCATGTAAAATTTCTCATTATTTCGCCTATTTTTCTCCTTTATTTCATTATTCAAGTGTGCACGAAATAGGGCAAAGTGGGGTGTGAGAGCAGGGAGAAATGAAAAAAAGGGGCAGGAGGTTTTATACGAGCTTGGTGGTTTGGTTATTTAATTACTTTTCACTTTTGATATGTTGCAGAAATTTCTTCATTTTTGTTTTAATAGATCCGAAGCATTTTGACTTTCGGAGCGTTTTTTATTCTTCTTTCTCATTTTTTTTCAAATTCTTCACACACATGTGCAGTTTTTCTTGGCTCTCATGATGAATCGAATTTTGGAAGAACATAGAAAGTGCTCTAAAAATAAAACTAGAAAGTTAGGCCTAGTGTTTGTTGAAATTTTCATAGAGCTCCGAGAAAACGAGTGTTATCAGAAGTTAAAAATTGATAGTCGTTATAATCAGGAATGATATCAAAGGAAGAAGTTTGATTTGAAACTTTTGGATTTTTGAATAATAGATGGCGAATAACGTTTCAAAAATTTTTATTTTAACATACCTTTAAAAAAGTAGGAATGGTTTGATGTTTCTCATTTCATTAAAATTTCCTGAAAAGTCTGGTATTGTAATTCAAATAAAATTTGAACTAACATATTATTCGCTTTGTTTTGATGATAACACTATTTTTCCATTCAAATGCAGATCGTTGTTTTTTTTTCAAATTGATATGGCGGCATAAAATTTGCCCCACCAGGTTACTTAACTGTTTTTCCTTTCCTTTGTTTTTAATGACTTTTTTTCATTTTAGCCCAAAATTGAATTTCTCGATTTTCTCATTTTCTAACAATCCATTTCTTCATTTCTTTCTTGTTTCGACAGCCAGACGACAATTGATAAAATTGTTAGTACACTTTTATTGATTGATCAACTATCATATTTTGCCCACCTTGTTGTTCTTGACATCCGATACATCATACACATCACGGAAGCCTACGTTTCACCTAGAACTTTGTTCTTTCTCTTTTTTCTGCTCCCGCGATGTCTGTAAAAACTGAATCCGAAATGCTTTGAATATGTTTGTTCAATTGTTGCTCTCTCTCTTCTTTTCTCTAACACGGAAACAGAATATAATAACATTCAACGACACCCTCGACAGTCTTTTTTTCATCATGTTTCAGTTTTTTCCAATCAAATTCTCTGTCTCCTGTCTACCTTTTTTCCAATAGCAAACATGGTTGGAAAAAAGCGCATCAGACCACTCACTACCAGCGGGTCGGAGGCAAAAAACTGAATTCGTTAGTGAAAACGTGTGAGAGAGAGCGAATCTGTTTTCCACCTTTTCTCAAATCGTCTTCACATTTTTTCATCTCTATGCCATTTTCTTTTACGCAACAGACAGTGTCATATACCTATAGTCATTAGGGTCTTCATGTTTCTCGCTTTTGTTTTATACAGTTCGTCTCTTGTTCTTTTGCCTTTCTTTTTCTTTATTTCTTTAGATTGTGTTTCTCCTGATTGATATATTTTTATTGGCGGTAAGAAACTTCGAAATGGATGAATGGAGAAAGAAGAAAATAGATAGTCTTTCACTTTGTTCAATCTATCATTTCTTTCTCTCTAAATCTCTCAAATGCTCTTTCTTTCTCCAATATTTTCCGGATGACAATAGTACAAGATCTATTCCGTTTCGTGCTTTGATTCCTTGATCATACGTATTATTCATGAGGTGTGTGGGAAGAAACTATCCCGATCAGTGAACAGTTTTTTTTTCAAAGCTTTGTAAGTCGTCAACAGAAACTACAATCTGTGATGAAAATCTTCAAATTATATCAATAAAATGCAATCATTTGTTATTTTCAAAGTAGACGTATCATTTTCGAAAAAAAAATTCCTAAGGAAATTATACAAAAGATTGATTTTAGTTCAAATTTATAGATAGTTTTCGACGCGTTTTCCGAGATTTCATTTTTTCTATTTCTCGATTACTGTAGATAAACAGTTACGGTAAGTCACCACCAGAATTTTCTCTCTTTAGCCGCGTTCAAAAATTGATAGTTTTTCAATTCTGTAAATTCGATGACCTTTTTTTCACTTGACCTTCCATCTCCCCTCTGTAAAAGGCCATATATACAAATTCCCAGGAACATAACCCTATTCCCCACCCCCTCCCACCAAAAATTCCTATCCTCAAATGATCTCCCGAACAACTTACCGAGTATCATTTGCAATTCGCACCTAGTTGTTTCATATTACAAAGTATACACCTCGAGCAGTCACCTCAGACAGCCTTCCGATTAAAAATACTCCAAAACCCTCTCTTATTTGCCCGTTTTGCCTCCACTACTACTGATAACAAGTCGATTTTTGTTTGTTTCTTAGGCCTTCTTCTAATTCGACTAGAGTTGAATGGAACTTTCCTAAGGTTCATGGTGCATTTTCTGTACGCAGTTTGATCTTCTTCTCTTTCTTGTTTTTCAAAGATGACACACCTTTTTTTGGCAGAAAGTGAAAAAAAAACAAAAAAAAATGAAATCGAAAAAAAAACTGACGTACGATCATTTTTAATCCCTTATTATGTTATTCTGTACAGTCACGGAAAACGGATTATCCAATCCAAACTGTCAAAAAAATATGAAACTTGGTCCCAGATTTTTATCTTTCTGTCTTCTGCGTAGTTTTGTACTATTATCCGCAAGCTCCGCCCATATTCGATCTTTATAATCCATAGATTTTTGAACTGATTCGATCTTTTTGATTTCCATCTTTATACTTTTTCCATGAATATTTGGATCTAACATGTCAATAAATTTATTGTTTTTCAGGTACCTTCACAGTACAAGAATACTAATAAAACGAAAAAAACGACCAAGTTCCCTACGTCGTGTGACCCCTCCTCCCATCGTCATCACCATCATCATCGTCTCCTCCTTCCTTTTTTTCTACTTCGACCCTTTTCACTTATACCACATGCCCAGCTATGAAAGACAGCAGAATGTATAACATAAGTGGTCATACCACACGTATTCCTAAAATGGGTGGTATCAAATACCATACTCTGGTGTTCATTCTCGTCACTGCTGTTCTTATTGTACCAACTTCACAAGCGAGTACAGCATGCTCATTCAATGGAAATGGCACATGTTCTGTGAACCCGGAAACCGATGACATCGTTGAGCTACTGAATGATGGGAACCACACCATCAACTGGAAAATTCGTCCACAAAATATTGGATTCATGTACTATTTGAGAGTGAGTTGAACGCCTTCAAAACTGAAAACTAGTAGTAGATTCCCTTTTTCTTCTATATTTTCAAAACCAGTTCTTCATATTTAATTTTGTTTTATCTATACTTTCGTGTTATAGTACCCATGAAGGAACATAGCATCCGAGCAAAAAAACAACAAAAAAGCCAACAACCAATACTCATAAGAGTTTAAGGGCGCATTTTCAATGGCAACTTTCGCAACAACTAATTTCCTATTTTGAACTTGGACTCCAACTTTTGCTCAGAGTAATGAGCTTTTGAGGTCGTTTAGCTTAAGTTTGAGAGAAACGCTTACTTGGTCTTTGAACTGAAAAGGATAATGAGAAAAGTTAGTTAGATAATTGGGATTGAATGTTGCAAAAAAGATGAATGAGTGGAGTTTTGAAGAGTTTTTTTAAAGGAAACTTGAATAATTGATCCAAAACTATTTTTTTGAATCAACAGACTTTCGGTAAAATTTTGCGTGATTCTCGAAGATCGACTGTATTTCCTGTTTTTCAATAGTCTTGTCAAAATTTTGAAATTCCACGATTAATTTCAAAGTTGAACCTGAGTGAAAACTATACTTCAAATGATGTAGGCATTTTTTCTTAACGCGATAATCTCAATAATTGTTTTTTATCTAGTTCTTTTTCTGTCTTATGAATACCTCACAATACCCAAACCTACCTACCGTATATCATTTTTCCCAATCCCATTCAATTTTTGATCAGCTATTCACAAACACCAAACACGCAGACGCTGCCCCCCGTCTCCCACTCATTAAAAAGCTCATAAAAATCAAAGAGATTCTCTTTACAGACCTCGGACGACGGCAGTGATCTGGGCGTCAGAGGAATTGTCAAATGGAAGGTTCAACTAAAAAATTGGACACCGAACGACACAATCGTGGAAGGGTTTCTGGTGACTATTATGGATCATGACTCGAATGAAACTGTGTCAAGTTATGAGTTGATTATGAGTGAACCGTTTGAAGAGTTTGCGGAGAACAATGAAGTTCTGGAAATGCGTTTGGAGTTGGATGATGTGCTGAAATTTGACAAAAGATATGACGCCAAGGTAGCAAATATGAAATAGCTTTGACTTCAATGTAGTTATTTTTTTCAGATCAACATTCTTCCTCTCGGAAAACAAGCTGCTGCCTCATCCTTCATTTCAATCATGGAAAAACTCGAGGGCGAGCAATGCTCAGCAATGACAGGTTTGTATTCTGATCATCAACCTCTATATAAAAGTCTCATCTACGATTCAATTTTATGACCATCCGCACCTCCATGGGTTTCTTGTTTTTATTTGTAGAGATAGTTAGATCGCAATCCGAACCATCATAAATCGTCGATTTTGCATCGCGTGCCGTGGGCGTTGTCAGAGGGGACACTGAAAACATTAATCTTTTCTCTGTATTTCAGGTTTGGCCGAGAGATGGGCACCACACGTCATTGTCGATGTTTTTGAGACAACTTCGGAGATAGAGGTACCGTAATAAAAACGTAGGAGACAAAAAGTAGAATTTTAGACGATAATTTATAGCCTGGCGGGGGAGACTGTAGACGTACAAAACGATGATTTCATAGCACTGTGCCGGCCTTTTTAGGGTGCAAAAATTTTAGAAGAGTGTTACTATCTAGGATGACAGGGTATGAATTTATCGAGAACAGAACTGAAACATGAAGTGTTCTGATACAGTGAATTCTCATAAATTATAATCATGTACTTCTGAAACAAAATGTTGCAGAGAAATTTTTCTGTCGCTCGCTCCATAACAATTTCTTGACGTATCAGTTCGCGGAACTTCAAAATATTCAACTTTACAATTGACTTCAGTGTCGAAAAATTAGAAAATTGCTTTTTTCTATTTATCGTCCTGAACCGCTCTCAAAATAAACTTTTTCATTTTTAGTTCTTCCTGAACGGTCGATCTCAGAGTTACCCAGAAGATTTTTTCTACCCGCGATTTTCTATCAGCAACCGTATTTTTTTCAGCTCTCCTGGAAACCTGCGCCAGCATTTCTCTGCATCAAAACCTACGAAATCGTGTTACAAGACCGTGATGGCGTAATCCTTAACACAACCGAAATAGAGGTAAGCCCATCAATCTTTTCTCAATAAATCAAATTAGTTGTAATGTCAACTATAAATCACTTGAAATTACGTGAAAAAAGATCGGTAACACAGTCACCATTCGCGATCATCACGGGGTATGATAAGGATAAGCAGAAGACGTGAACACTGTGTCTATTTTGCAAGCGAAATTCCGTAGGGAATCGGAAAATCAGAAATTTAGTTGATAGAAGAAGACAGAAGAAGATGAAGAACTCGTTTAGTATTTGAGATTTATGATCCTAGTCTAGCCTAAGAGTCATAATTCATTTAGAAAATATGAACTTTAGTGATTATGTGACGACGTACAGATCACGAAACGTGATTCGTTTTTTAGGTCAACCTTGGTCAGAAGATCGTCAATACAACTTTCCGGGGGATCGAAAAAGATCATTTGGTTCAGTTGAAGGTATGAAAATGATTGAATGATAATTCAGTTTGTGATGTTTGCCTTTGCAGGTACGCGGGAAAAATGCACTTGATGGAGGGTGTGCGTGTGTCAATTGCAATTGTATCACTGATAAAACAAAGTTTTTCATGATACCAAACACTGTTAAAGAGGTAGGATTATAACCATAACAGAGGGGAAGGATTATAATTTTTTTCTAGAATGTCACTCCTCCAACAACTCCGTATGCGCCAATTCATCATGAGCCTTCGAGCTTCACAGGATGGCAGATCTTTTTCATGGCTGCTGGAGCTGCACTGTTCTTCGTCTTATTCATCACTGGATGTTTGTGTTGCAGTCGATACAACAAAATGATATTCAAGCAGAAAATTGCATTCAGTGCTCTCAAAACATCTCAATATCCAAATAAAAAGGCGCGATCAAAAAGTATGTTCCGGGATCAAAAATATCAAATCTTGCATGAAAACTTCAAATAAATTTCAGAAGCCTATAAAGTAATGGTGGTGTGCCCGGAGGTATCTGGAAGAGATTTGGATTATATGATGAGAATTGGGGAGGCATTGAAGAAATCAAATAACACAGTAGTTTGTGACAAATGGAAGGAGAATGCCGGAGATGCGGAAGAGAACATGCTTCAGTGGGTTTATGAACAGACCCGGGTTGCTGAGAAGGTATGATAATTCGATTATGATTAGGGAGAAGATCACGAGATCGCTGCACTTCTGCTGAAAATACTGGGAAAATACTCTATAAAAGGCAGTGAAAAGGTGGTCTCTTCAAAGATTTTGGCATACTTGTGATGGGCCGGGCCGGGCCGGAATTTTTCAGAAATTTCCCGCATGGCCCGCCAGTTACCACGAAGTTTGATTTTTTTTCAAAATCGAAAAATGAGCTGATTTTCGCCTACTTTGTGTGAATGTCATATGCTTTGCAAGTTGGGAGTAGTTTGAACCACGAATCTGCCAAAAATTGACAATTTCTGCAAATTTTGTGCTCTGACCAAGTCGGAACAGTGAGGAATCAGAGCTGCCCATCATGAAAGTTCACATGAACACTATCTCTTTGAAATTCGGGGCTGCTTCGACTCCTGAATCGGAATTTTTCGAATTTTGTGAAATCCTAAAACAGAAATTTCTGTTTCGGAGTACTATCTGAGAAGAACAACTAAATCTATTGATTAGTTTATTGATAACCCACAAAATCATTCTGGAGTGTTCCCTTGTATTTTAAATTCCTCTCGATTTTTCACAATAATTTTCCTATTGCAGATTGTCATCTTCCACTCTTCTTCCTACATCCCACGTTGCGGTGTCTACGATGTCGTCAATAACTTCTTCCCATGCACCGATCCTCGTCTTGTTCATATCGCTTTGACTATCGATGCTCAAAGAAACCTCCCAAGAGAAATCGAGTTTGTGATGCCACGCGACCAAAAGCACCTTGAAGAAGCCTTCGATATCTCTATCACTGACCCACTAGTTATTGATATCCCACAAGATGACGTTATGGTTCCAGGACATGAAGGAATCCATAATGACAGTTGTGAGAGCATTGCACCAGGTGTCCAAACCAACTCAAAGTCACATAGCACGGATTCTGGTGTGTCATCAATGTCCAGCAACAGCTCCGAATCTGGAAAAGGTGCCCCTGCTGTTCTGGAAGTTGTTGTGGAAAACGAAACGGCACCGTATCAAAAAGCGGAGAACAGTGCCGTGGAGATTCCATTGCAAGAAATGAACATCGAGTCTCATCCACTTCTCCAACAACCGATCCCAGTTTCATAACATCTGATGACTCAATTTCAACTGGGCTGGACCCATCTGTAATCTGTACAATTGTGATTTTCCCCTCTTTGTTCTCTACCTTCTCTTGTCATTATCTCAAAACTCTAATTGATCTCAACTAAAGCCAAAGCGATGTGAAATAATTTTATCATTCTGTACATAAAACCTCAGCTTGACCACAACACTTGATCTCTATACATTTGTATTTATGTATTCCCGATCTTTTGCTTCTCATTCTTTTAATTAAGTTTGCGAGGTTATGTACAAAGATGTCATTTTTGTTTTTTTATCGTTGGTTGTAACGGGTCACAAATGTTATGAATTGTAACCCGTGATAAATATTATATTTTCAACTGACTCAATTTTTTTAAAAATCAGAACACAGATCCATTATGAATCATCATCAAAAGTTTTTTATGACGAAATGTCTCCCAAAAAACACGATACTAAAAATCACCAGCAAGAAAATCGAACCACTTTTGTTTCTAGTAATCCATTCACTTCTCCATGCTATCTCTCCTATCTTTTTTGACGCCAGAAGGTTTTTTCTTCACATTTTCGCAAGAGAAAAAAGTCAGTTGACTTGCCTCTTATCACTTCTCGATTCGACTTTTACCCTCGACAAATTAGTGTCATCTGTGGGCATTCTCTTCTAAAAACCAAACATTTTGAACCGAAACTGAGGAACTATTCAAGATGAAGTATGGTGAGTTGGTTTTTTGGGGGATTTCTTTAGAACAAAAGGGAAAAATGCTCGCTTATTAGAAGCATTTTTGTCCAGAAACAAAAAAGAGAAAATAAGGGATAGATGTTGAGATTCCGAAATTGTTCGAACTAACCTATTTCGGGATTTTCACTGCTGGTAAAATGGAGAACATAAAGAAAAAAGACAATTCTTCTGATTCCAAAATAAAAGTTATTGAGCCAAGCGATCAGAAAATCGGTGTACCAAAAGGGGTCATGAGAAGTGTAATTTGTGATTCTAATAAGTATTTTCATTTTTTTTCCAACTTTTTTGTTTGACATTTCTGAGTCTAGGCATGAAGCAAACATTTTCAATAAACTGATGATTTTCATGCTTTGAAAACAAGCGTTAAAGGAGGGCGGAACTCAAAAAAATAATTTTCCCGAAAATTTGACAGTAGATACCTCTGGTGGGTTTGAACCTAGGGGCCAATTGGCAGAACACCAAAAGCGTTACCGGCTGCGCTATGCGGCCCGGAAAGCGCGCCGACTCGAATTGCCTATATGTGCCGGGGCCTTTTTTAGTCTCAATACGAGTCTCAATACAACGAGAGTTCCCACCTCCTTTAATATTCATTTTCATTATTTTCATTATCTTATTGCACATATTCCTAATTTTTTTAATTTCATTTATGATTAATACTCCGATTCCACTCAAAAACGCAATCAAAACTTTTTTTCAACTTTCCTTGTTTTTTACTTTTTTTTGAAAGTCAATAAAGAACTTTAGAAACAATTCATTGTTTTTTAGGGATATAAAAGTTGAACAATGGAATTCAAAACTTCAAAAAGCCAAAAAAAAAGATGCATAAGATTATGCATTTGTTATGCGAACGTCAGCATAGTGACATTCGAAGTCATCCTGTACTATATCGAAACTCGTGTTTAACTTTTGCATCCATACTTGTAAATAGTGATTGAAATCATAAAATTGTTCCCTCGTTTTTTAGTTTTCTGTGATTGAGATGTTCATGGATTTCAGAAGGAAATCGAATGACCACAAGGATCCACATTTATCACATCATCAAGGTACTTATGAGGATTACTTATGAGGTTCACAGGTGATTCATGAAGATTGTTTGAGTGATGATTGAGTGACATGTCCATTAATATCTCCAACGTCATCACACTTATTGCTTAATAGAGAATGTCAAATGACTTGACCACAGCAAACATTGTATGTTCTAATCCATCTGCTGTGCCAATTCACTCACATATCGTTCGGGTTAGACTACTCTTCTCATTTATTCTTATTTTGTGTGCAAGAATGACCAGCGAACTATCGACTATTCCTTTTATTCGTCTCCCTTTAGATGTGAAACACAATGTTATTTCAAACATGGACATGATTGAATTGTAAGTTTTTTTGAAAAATAACTGCTTAATTTATGTTAACAGTTCCGTTTCAGCATCAGTTTGTCAATTTTGTCGAAATCTATGAAGGTTCTGGTCAAATTGTACGGTTGTAAATGTTATTTTTTTGAAGTTGTAATCAGACAAGAATGTTTTGTGTGGATTAAAATTTGGCCCAATTCTTACGTGTTCACATTTTATCAAACGAACGATGAGCAGACCAATTTTATGAATCACAACGGCCTTCGGATTGGCCAACATCAGTGGACATCGACGATTGTTGAACATTTTACGATGAGATGCTGGTTGAAACACTTGCTCTTTATATTCAATTTCAATAGTATTGGATTACGCATAGAGAGCAATACAGGAAATCTCGAATCGATTATAAATACCTTTGATGGGTTCAAATTGGAGTGGTTGGCATTTGGGGACATTGGGGAAGAATACACAAAGAACCTTCTGCAAAATCTTCCGTTTACGGAAATATTTGCTCATCGGGGAAGAATTGACCCCACCGTTTATTCTGAAATGACTATTCAAAATATGCATTTGTTCTGCTCCAACGTAAACCAAGGCGTGACCCTAAGTGATATCCTTCTGAATAACAGTGAAAACCTTGAAGTTCGACAATCTATTCTCACGCCAAAAGAATTGAACCGCTTTTTGAAGTTGTGGATGAATAACTTCTCGAATCCAAAATTGAAATCGGTTCTCATTTCATTATCTGAAGACGTTAACCGTTTTAATATCGATGACTTCAAAAACGAAGTAATGAGTAGCATTTCTTACCAAGAGATTCTCGGCCAAGAGCTTTGGCAACATTATCCAGCTTGGTATCAACGCTTCTTTCAAAGAATTCCTATTGACGGCCTTTTGATTCAAAGAAAAGACGGGACCAAGGCTGCTGTCCAGTTGTGTATTAATGAAACTGTTTTGTTCCATATGGTCCTGTTACCCTAAACTTATTCTTCATTTTCTCTTCTCTACTGCTTGATTATTTTCTATTGTTAATTCCATGGTCTTGTTTTTCTACATTTTTATCAATGTTTATTGTGCGGTCTGAAAGTTCTGAATGAGTTTTCTTGTTTCAATTTTCCATGGTTTACACTGTTATTGTAATAAACAATTTTATATACATCTCATGGTTCATCAAGAGTTTTCTCACACACTTGGAATTCAGAACTTGAAGTGAACGAAGACATTCAGAATTTTTATCAGTCTTCCCATCATTGAGGACGGACTTACAAATCATGGACAATTATACAAACGTCAATATCTCAATGTTTCCTAGTATGTCCTAATCATCCAGAATCTATACTTCGACGCTTGCTTCCTATAACACATATCCTAATCATCAAAGTGATTGTACAAATCTTAACATTGTTCCTTAGCTCTCAAATTCTGTTCACTTTGTTTGAAATTTATTCATTTCAGAAAATGAGATATGAACAAGTGTTCCCTTGTTTTTTTTTTTCAGTTTTGCTCCCTCGTTATTTTGTTTTCTGCGATTGAGATATTAATGGATTTTGTAAGTAAATCGGATGACCGCAAGGATTCACATTCATTATTTCATCAAATTACATAAGGTTCTCAGATGATTCATGAAGATTCATCGAGTAATGTTTGAGTGACGTGTACCTTGTTATCTCCAACGTCATCACTCATATCGCAGAATTAAGAACGTTGTATGACTTGACCCCAGCAAACATTGTATGTTCTTCTCCATCTGCTGTCTCAATTCACTCTTATATCGTTCGGGTTAGACTACTCTTCTCATTTATTCTTATTCTCTCCAGTAATGTACAGCAAACTATCGACTTTTCCTCTTCTTCGTCTTCCTAAAGATGTGAACACAAAGGTTATTTCGAACATGGATATCATTGAATTGTACGTTTTTTCTTTAGTTTTTGCCTAATCTATATTAAAAATTCCATTTCAGTATTGATTTATCAATTCTATCAAAACGCGCAAAAGATTTGGTCAGATCTTCAAATCGGAAATGTACGGATTTTAGTGTTGCTCTCGGGCAAGAGTGTGAAGGACTTATTGAATTCCCAACTCATCAGTCTGATTTTGATTTTTATTCCACAAATGATGAGGAGGACAACTTTTTAAAATTCGATGGCTTGAGGATCGATGGACATCAGTGGAGAACGAAAATTGTTCAAAATTTCACTATGAAATCTTGGCTCAACCATTTGCTTTGCATTTTTCACTGTAATCAAATTTGTTTACGCATTGCCAACAGCACAGCTGATATCGAATTGATTCGAGCCTTACTCAATTGGATTAAATTGGATTGTTTGATTCTAGAAGAAGGTATTGGAAGAGAATATGCAGAAAAAATTCTTCAACATCTCCCATACACCAATGTCTTCATTAATCATGTAAGGATTGGACATAAGGAATTTTCTAAAATCAATATTCAACATATGTGGAGCTTCCATCTGGAAGAGAATCAAGACGTGAGCCTGAATGATCTTCTTTTAAATAACAGTAAGATCCTTGAAATTCGAAAGGCTAGTCTCACCCCAAGAGCATTGAATCGGTTTTTAAAGTTGTGGACAAACAACCAAACCAACCCAAATTTGCAATGGATCATTATCACTTCGTTAGTAAATATTGATCTATATGATTCCAAGAGAGTGAAGAATGAAGTAATGGATGGCATTCCTCATCAAATTGTAACCATTCAAGAGCTAAAGCAATCTCATGCCTTATATAATGAATTTCGGGATGTACCTAGAACTGACGGTCTTATGATCCATCGGAAAGACGGGACCAAGGCTGCTGTTCATCTCAACGGATTCAATTGGTTTCAGATGATTCGCTTGAATTAATATCATTTATCTTTCTTCCACTCGTCAATTCGCTAGAGCAACGTTTTTTGTAATCAATTCCGAGATTTCTTTCGTTTTTTTTCTTAATATTCATAATAAAGTCTAAACGTTCTAAATGTGTTTCCTCCTATCAATTTTTCATGATTTTGGTGTTATTCTATTAAACTTTTTTTACATACATCTCATGGTCTAACGAAGGTTCGCTCTTATATTTGAAATTCACAATTTGAATTGAATAAGAACACTGATAATTTATCATAATTCGGTCCATCAACTCGTATATGCTATGCGAACTTCACTGCAACGGTACTTGACATCATCCCTCAAGATTCCAGAGCCTGTACTCTAAATGTTGCTTTGTAAAACTCATATCTCAATTTTCACAATGATTATCTTGTGTAGTCATAGTGTGAATCTATTTCTAATGACACCAAACATCGGATCTGCACAATATATGGCGTTCACAGTCTGTCCTAAGGGCCATTCATACAATATTGGACTGTGACAAACATATAGTGACGTCTCAGCTACAGACACTCACACGCATTCGCATACGCGTACGCGCAAGAACCTCCTCATATCTCGGCCTCAGGACCGTTTTTTGTACATTTTCGATTATTGATTTCTGTCATGAGCTCTATTCAGCCTTCGTTTCCATTCTTATTCCTTCCTGACGAGGAACAACTAAGAGTTGCACGAGTAATGGATGCATTTACAGCGTGAGTTTTTCCGAATTATCGGTATTTTTTCATCGATTTGTCAATTTCAGGATACCTTTCTCCTTGTGTTCGAAGAAATCGAAAGAACTGATTAGATTGTCGGGAAGAAAATGCAGAGTAATTCAAGTAATTTTTTCTCGCAGATGCGTGATTGAACTTGATCCTCGCCTCGATGATGATCCAATCATTCTGACTTCATCCAACACTGGAAATCCTAATAGTCTTGCACATGTTAAAAAAAACCTCCTGTACGATGGGCTTGCCTTTGGAAGACAACACAACAATTTGGAACTTTTCATGGACAATTTCACGCTGCAAACTTGGATGAAGCTTCTCCTCTACATCACCAATTGCCGCATAGTCAATGTATTTTTTGTCAGAGCAGGCTACTATTCATCTGCAATTCAACGAACATTTCATGGAATCAACTTGAATACGGTGATTATGATGGTCATCAATCGACAATACACCCTGAATGTTATTAAGCAACTTCCAACTACTAGAGGACTCACCTATTTATCTAATTTGGAAACGAAGGATTTTTTGAAGCTTGCGATTCAAAACTTCAATGAATTGACTGCCAGCGATCAAACAATAACACTCAGTGGTCTCCTTGCGGTGAACAGTGTTAATTTTGTTTTTACCGCAAGTGGACTCAACGGAAAAGATGTGAATCGTTTTTTGAAATTGTGGACGAACGGCTCCAACCCCCGATTGAAACATCTTACTTTGGAAATTGATCAAGTTTGGGAAAAGTCGGACGATAGCATTTGCGAGCTAACCAGAGGGATCCACCGCCAGAGAGTGAGAAGTGGCTACGATATTTTCAGAAAAGATGGCGTGCAAGCCACGCTCTGGGTGAACACACATCCGGATCATACCGGGTTGAACATGTTCGTTTGGTCTTGATCGTCTCCTATTGTCTTTCCAAAAAAATTTTCTATCACTTGTCTCACGTTCTTTCCAAATTTTAACTTCATAAATGCAAAATTTTTTTTAATCATGTTTTTTGTTTTCTTTCCCTTCTAATAAACGCCATCGTCAATTTTTTTTTATGAATTCGAGTCAAAAAGCTACTGAACGATGTAATTTTTCACATCATATTTCTACGAGTTCACGAATAAGATAACACATACATTTTGCCGAATGCATATCGAACGCCAAAGACCTTCATCGCACACAACCTTTTTTCCGCATAAATTTGTTATACAGTAGTGAATATTGCTTTGAAGAGAAGAAAAAAATGAGAGGAATAGACCTACGCATGATTATCAATATTCAAAATCAAGTCTGAACGTTCTGAAAGATTTTTTTCAATTTTTCATGGTTCTGGTGTTATTCTAATGAATTTTTTCATACACATCTCATGGTTTACCGAGGGTTTGCTCATACATTTACAATTCAAAACTTGAATTGAACAAGAACACTGATAATTTCTCATGATTTGGTCCATCAACTTGTCTTTTTTCCTGTGAACTTCACTGCAACGGTATTTGACACTATCTCTCAAGATTCTATTGCATGTATTGTAACTGTTTCGTTGTGAAACTCATATCTCATTTTTTCGGTCAATCAACTTGCATTTTTTTTGCGAGTTTCACTACCACGTGACATCATTCTTGAAGATTCCAGAGCATGTACTCTAACTGTTGCTTTCTAAAACTCATATCTCAGTTTTCACAATGATGAAATTGTTCTGTGTGATCAGAATGTGAATCTACATCTAATGACGTCAAACATCAAATCTACACCAGAATTGACGTTCACAGTCTGTCCTAGGGGCCATTCATTCATCTCATATACAATTTTGGACTGTGACAAACATATAGTGACGTCTCAGCTACAGACACTCACACGCATTCGCATACGCATACGCGCAAGAACCTCCTCATATCTCGGCCTCAGGACCTTTTTCTTGTACATTTTCGATTATTGATTTCTGTCATGAGCTCTATTCCGCCCTCCTTCCCATTATTATTTCTTCCCGGAGAGGAGCAATCGAGAGTTGCACGAGTAATGGATACGTTCACAGCGTGAGTTCCTCCGGAATATCGGTATTTCTTCATCAATTGTTCATTTTCAGGATACCTTTCTCTTTGTGCTCCAAGAGAACGAAAGAGCTGGTTAGGTTGTCGGGACAGAAATGCAGAGTAATTGAAGTCGGGCTTTCTCACAGATGCTTAATTAAACTTGATCCTTCCCGCGATGATAATCCAATCACTCTGACTTCATCTAACACTAAAAAACCCTAACAGTCTTGCACATGTTAGAAAAAATCTCCTGTATGATGGACTCGCCTTTGGAAGACAACAAAACCTGATGGAATTTTTCATGGCCAATTTCACGATGCAATCTTGGCTGAAGCTTCTCCTCTACATCACCAATCGCCGCATAGTCAATGTATTTTTTGTTGGAGAAAGCTACTGTCCATCTGCAATCAAAAATGCATTCGAGGGAATGATTTTGAATATGGTGACTATAAGTATGTTCATCAATCTGCCATACAGTCTAAATGTCATGAACCAACTTCCAACTACCAGAGGACTCAGTTATTCAGCTAATCTGGAAGCAAAGGATTTTTTAAAGCTTGCGATTCAAAATTTCGATGAATTAAAGGCAGACGATCAAGTAATAACACTCAGCGATCTCCTTGCGGTTAACAGTGTTAATTTTATTACTCATGCAAAGGGCCTAAAAGGAAAAGATGTGAACCGTTTTTTGAAATTGTGGACACACGGTTCCAATCCTCGATTACAACGTCTCACTTTGGTAATTGATCAAGCTTGGGAAAAGCGTGACGATTGCATTCACGAGCTAACCAGAGGGATCCACTGTCAGAGAGTTCGAAACGAAGACTATATTTATTGGTGCCTGCGTTTGTCCAAAAAACGTAAATCAATCATCAGCGGCTACCATGCTATTTTCAGCAAAGATGGCGTGAAAGCCACGATCTGGGTAAGAATATATCCGGAAGGTACCGACTTCGAAATGTACGTTTGGTCTTGACTGTCTTCTGTTTTCTTTTCGAAAAATTTTTCTATCAATTGTCGCACGTTTTCAGCAATTCTTTAATTCATAAATTCTCAATGTTTTGTTTGTTTCAAAATTATTTTTTTCCTGTTTTCTTTTCCTTTCAATAAACTCCAACGTCTATGTTTTTAAGCTTTTCAATAAAAGTTTTTTTTATAAATTCGAGTCAAAAAAACTACTAAACGATGTCATTTTTCACGTCGTCTTTCTACGATTTGACGAATAAGAATACACATACATTTTGCCGAATGCATATCAAACGCCAAATACTTTCATCGCCCACAGCCTTTTTTTTCCGCTTAAATTTGTTATAAAGTAGTAAAAATTGTTTCGAAGAGAAGAGAAAATAATGAGAGGAATAGACCTATGTATGATTATCAATATTCTTTTTTTTTCATTTTTTCATGGTTTTGGTGTTATTCTGATGAATTTTTTTCATTTACATCTCATGGTTTACCAAAGGTTTGCTCATACATTTGAGATTCAAATCTTGAATCAAACGACGACACTGATGAGTTCTCATTATTCGGTCAATAAACTTGCATTTGTTATGCGAGTTTCACTACCACGTGACATCATCCCTCAAGATTCCAGAGCCTGTACTCTAACTGTTTTTCACAATTATGTTATCCTGTGTGGTCTAAGTCTGAATCTACATCTAATGACATCAAAAATCGAATCTACACAAAAATTAACGTTCACAGTCTGTCCTAGGGGTCATTCCATCATCTCATATACCATTTTGAACTGTGACAAACATATTGTGAGGTCTCAGCCACAGGCACACACACGCATACGCATACGCATACGCGCAAGAACCTCCTTATATCTCGGCCTCAGAACCTTTTTCTCGTACATTTTCGATTATTGATTTCTGTCATGAGCTCTATTCCGCCCACCTTCCCATTCTTATCACTTCCCGTAGAGGAGCAATCAAGAGTTGCACGAATAATGGATAGATTCACAGCGTGAGTTTACCCGAAATGCCAGTACTTTTTCATCGATTTTTCATTTTCAGGATACCGTTCTCTTTGTGTTCCAATAAAACAAAAGAACTGGTTAGGTTGTCGGGAAGAAAGTGCAGAGTAATTGAAGTCGTGTTTTCTCACCTCAACACATGGGAGATTGAACTTGATCCTTCCCGCGGTGATAGTCCAATCACTCTGACTTCATCTAACACTGGAAATCCTAACAGTCTTGCACATGTTAGAAAAAATCTCTTGTATGATGGACTCGCCTTTGGAAGACAACAGAACAATTTGGAATTTTTCATGGACAATTTCACCATGCAAACGTGGATGAAGCTTCTGCTCTACATCACCAACTGCCGCATAGTCAATGTATTTTTGCAAGAATCAGGCTACTGTCCACTTGCAATCAGAAAAACATTCGAGGGAATGATTTTGAATATGGTGTTTGTGCAGCCATTATATGAACAAGACAGCCTGGATCTTATGGATCAACTTCCAATCACCAGAGGACTCAGTTATTTATCTAATCTGGAAACGAAAGATTTTTTAAAGCTTGCGATTCAAAACTTCGATAAAATAATTGCAAGTAATCAAACACTAACACTTAATGATCTCCTCGCCGTTAACAGTGTTGATTTTATTTGTACCGCAAGTGGACTTAAAGCCAAAGATGTGAATCGTTTTTTGAAATTGTGGACAAACGGCTCCAACCCTCGATTAGAACATCTCATTTTGGTAATTGATCAAGTTTGGGAAAAGCGTGACGATTGCATTTGCGAGCTAACCAGAGGGATCCATTGTCTGAGAGTTAGAAACGAAGACCTGAGTTCGTCACAAGAACATCAATCAATCACCAGCGGCTACGATATTTTCAGAGAAGATGGTGTGAAAGCCACGTTCTGGGTACACACATATCCGGATCGTACCGGGTTCAACATGCTCGTTTGGTCTTGATCGTCTCCTATTGTTTTTCCTAAAAATTTTCTAACAGTTGTCTCACGACCTTAACAAATTTTTAAGTTCATATATTCTCAATTTTTCATTTGTTTCGAAATTATTTTTCCTGTTTTCTTTTCCTTTCAATAAACTCCATTGTCTATGTTTTTAAGCTTTTCATTAAAACTATTTTTTTATAAATTCGAGTCAAAAAACTACTAAACGATGTCATTTTTTACATAATATTTCTACAATTTGACGAATAAGAATACACATGCATTTTGGCGAATGCATATAAAATGCCAAATACATTCATCGCACACAACAGCCATATTTTAAAATGATAACATTCTACTACTGCTTTTTTCGACATCAATTTGTTCTAAAGTAGTGAAAATCGTTTTGAAAAGAAAAAATAAGAAGAATAGACCTCCTCGTTTGCCTTTCTTCTCTTTACACATGCACTTTTCGTCTTTCCCTCTCCGTTTTCACTAAGAACCCCGTATCGCTCGTGTTTTCTATCACACTCTCCAATATTTCGCGCATGAAAATAAAGCGCATTTGTAATATTTCCACTCTTTTTTCATTTAGTCGGCCATTTCTTTTGACTTCCTTTACACTTTTTGATGATCGGATGATATTCTTCCGCAGAGTGGAGTGATTAGTACAATTTTCAAATTTTTATTTCATTTTCTCTTCAATTTTTCATCAAAACTGTTCAAACTTTCAGGTATGTCACAAAGATTCGTACCTGAGGCAGCTCAAATCTGCGAGAAGACCTTGAAAAAATTCGTTTCGGAAGTCAGCTCAATTGAAAAACTAGTTGTTATCACCGGAGCAGGAATTTCGACAGAATCAGGTAATCTTTCTGGGTTCCGATGCTCTATTGTCTAGTTATTTCAGTTCCAGGTATTCCGGACTACCGATCAAAGGATGTTGGCTTGTACGCAAGGATATCCCATAAACCAATCTTCCATCAAGACTACATGACATCGAATCGGTGTAGACAGAGGTGAAAATCTTCAAAAAACAGTATTTTCTATAGAGATTTTGTTACAGATATTGGACTCGCAACTTCTTGGCATGGCCAAGATTCGGTCAAGCTGCTCCAAACGTCAACCACTACCTGCTCTCCAAATGGGAAGTGTCGGATCGGTTTCATTGGCTCATTACTCAGAACGTGGACGGTCTTCATTCAAAGTATGACAGTCTTTTTTGTAAATCTGGAATAGTGCATCTGTTTTGCAGAGCTGGATCAAAAAAAGTTACCGAACTCCATGGAAATGCTTTGAGTGTGAAGTGCACCAGTTGCGATTACACAGAGTCAAGGTGAGCAAAAAATGAAGGATGAAACTAAAGCGTGGAACTGAAATATGTGAGAAATTGAAAATTTTAATATAGTCAGAAAAAACCTTATGCTCAACGGTCGATTCAATTGGGGAGACCATAAGTTAGGTTTCCGATGAGTTCCAATTTCTGTTTAGCGTTTCAGTTTTAGAAAATCCTCAAAAAACTGTTCAAAAAAAGAATTGAGATGAAGATTACCGCAGTATTTTGTACCGAATCTTGGCTACAAAATTAACAGTTCGAACTAAAAAACCAATATTTTCCTCCCATCTGTGAACATCTGAACCAGGAACAAAAAAATTCTTCAAGTAATTCTTGACCACCCATCAAAAAACCTGTCCTTTTTGCATGATTCCATTCAATCAAAAAGTTTCGGGGAAAGTTGTGATTCCTCGATTTTTCTATTCAATTGATGAAGTTTGATCACTACAACCTTCATTCATTGCATCTCCCAGTTAATGATGTTCTTGAAAGAATGAAAAAGGAATGTAGTCTAGAATTACGTATTTTTCAACAATGTGAATAAAAAAGTGAGAAATTTGCAAAGCAGGGGGTTACAGGGGAAAAATATACATAATTTGAATGTTGGAAGTAGTTTGAGTAGTTTGAGTAGTTAGAATCACGAATCTGCCAGAAATTGAAATTTTTCTGCAGTGCGGGCCGAGCTGGCCATGCCAGGCCGGCAAAATTTCCGCTCGGCCCGGCCCTCAATTTCACAAGTGTGCTAATTTCCATAAATTTTCAGACAATCATACCAAGAGAAACTCGATCAAGCGAACCCAGGCTTCAAAGAGAAGTATGTGGCACCCGGAGAACTTGCTCCTGATGGAGATATGCAATTGCCGTTGGGAACTGAGAAAGTGAGTTACAGTTGAAATCAAAAAAGATAACCTTTAAGTTTTTTCAGGGTTTCAAAATTCCTGAATGCCCTTGTTGTGGTGGCCTCATGAAAACTGCTGTCACATTTTTCGGTGACAATGTTCCATGGAGTAAAGTAGAATATTGCTACGAGAAAGTTGATGAAGCGGATGGTATCCTGGCTCTGGGAACCTCCTTAGCTGTTTTATCCGGCTTCCGCTTTGTCCATCATGTAAGCCACCATGTGAATGTTTCAATGAATACACTATTTTAGGCCAATATGCACAAAAAACCAATATTCATCGTCAACATTGGCCCAACTCGTGCGGATCACATGGTAACAATGAAGGTGGATTATAAGATTTCTGATGTTTTGAAAAAGATGTGAAACACTATGTGTAGCTTTGATTTTTGGGTACCTTTTATATTCTATAGGTATGAAATGCATATGGTCGTATTTTGATTAAATTTGTTTGCAATAAAAATAATATGTCGTTTTTAAAGTTGAAATATATACGAATATTTTTGCTAGTAACATAATTACTATTCTACCCTCTTTTTGGTGTCAAGGGGTTTACGTTTCTGGAAAAATTTCTCGAGAAGGTTTGGCTCAAATTTTTTATCGTGATTATCAATCAGTACGAAGAAAGGATTCTGATGTTACCATTTTCAAGTTTTCCAGAGTACACCAGTAAAAAATTACCAAAAAAGTAATGACGAAAATTGTGATTACCTACATTTTTGTAGTTTGATGCTGATAAGCACAAACTACGTGGACGTTCCGTTTTCTCAAACAGAAAATATTGAAAAAACTGACTCACAACACGAAGTAACAAAAAAAGAAGATGACGTTCTCTCCTCGAGAGCACAACGACCATCAATTTTTCGTTTTCTGTCTTGACTTTCATACAACGGTAAAGTCCAGTCAAAGAAAAAGGAAAAAGGAGTGATAAGCGGGCGGAATGATAGTGAAAATCAAACACACACGCAGCCGGACAAGCGGTTATCATTTTTGCACATGGAGCCTGGTACCAAAAGTATAACTATCACCGCCGTCTTTTACTTCGTAAGTTGCTACTGTTTCATTCCCCGGAGGATTAGTTCTGATAAATACCTCAAAAAACGTTTTCAGTTCCTCACATGTTCTCTCCATTTAGTATCCGGGTATGTATTGTACAAAGAATCAGAAGCGGAGCAATTCTTGAATTTAGCAGCAGCAGCTTACGCGGATTCCAGTGAGTTCGTTCTCACCAAATTTGAAAAATTAGCTCAAAACAAATTTCGTTCAGGTAATGTAACAGCTCGACAGTCATGTATAGATATTTCGTTTCCTACCGAAGACTTCCATGTTTTAATGGTTATGTCAACGCCGTGCGATAAGGTGAGTCACATTTTTCATCACACTTTGTGCCCTTCATTATATTTTACCTTTATAAGCGTCTGAAACCCGGATATTTGGTTTGAAGATTAAAAATAATAATGTGATGCAAGCAGTGGTAGAAAAATGTTATTTTTGCAATCTGACGTTTTGAAATAATATTTAATTCAATGAAACGTTTTATTGTGCTCCGTTAACCGAGCAATCCGCTGGAAAATTCAGCTTGAAAATCCCAAACTTCGAAGTTTCAGCGCGGAAACCAGTGTCAAGCGTTCATTGCAATATCAGATTCCACGAATCAAGTGATAATTTCATTCCGAGGGACTAATAGTGGAGGACAATTGCTATCAGAATTTGGAGATGGCTTGGAAGACTATGTTCCGTATACAGAAGTTGGTGAGACCCCTCATTTCATTTTTTCTTCTCAATAAAATTGTTCTCAGATGGGTCCAACAACACAGTTCATGTTGGACATGTCAATGTCTACTTTTTGAACGCAATGAGTCAAATGTGGGATGATATGGTGGAACCTAGTATAGTAAGGTGAGCAATTATAGCTTTGTTAGAAAAATCAGACAAGATTCCAGCCGTCGAGATTATAAATACTTGCTGACAGGACATTCCTTAGGTGGAGCTATGGCCACACTGACAGCGTTTAGGATATCATTTAGGCAGTTTTCCAGTAAGGTAATTTTGAACAGAAGGAATGAGTATTGAAACATTGAGAATGATTTCAGATCAAAGTTCATACGTTCGGTGAGCCACGGGTAGGAGATATTGTATTTGCCAGTTATTTTACGGTGAGTTGTTCTGCAATTGAAATCTTGAAGTGTTTGAAAACTTTTCTCTGCAAAATCACGAACCTAACATCGAAAAGCTCGAGATATTTTCAGGACATGGTTCCATACGCTTTTCGGGTAGTCCACAACACGGATCCAATTCCTCATCTACCTCCGTTAAGTGTGGATAATGAAACTTCACCAGGAATGCCGTATCATCATCCCAGGGAGATATGGTATGTTCAAAAAGATGAGACTACCCCTGATCAAAACCGATCGGCCTAATCAGAACCCAAGTTTTGGGACTGTACGAAATCCTGGATTAAGCAAAAACAAGGGATGAGAATATTTGAAATTCTAGCTAAAAATATTTCTTTCGAAGGTGTGAATTTCATATACAGTTGCACCGGAAGGTTTTTTCGGAACAGTAAAACAACACTTTTTAGATCTTAGACCTCTAGTTTTTCCGATTTTCGGTGCTCATTTTCTGATAGAACCGCTTTTTGAAACTAATATCAGTTTATAATAAACTTTTTTCTCTACAATTTCATTCACACCTCATTTCCAGTTTTTGCAAAAGTCTTAAAACTGCGGTTCTGATTTTGACGGCTCTAATTAGGGGCAGTTCTAGTTTGGCCAGAAGCTCCAAAATATTGTAAAAAGAGTTTCAGGTACAACGACGACTTTTCCAGTTATGTGTTGTGTAGTGATGTGAATGGAGAAGATTGGTCATGTAGTGACAAGAAGAGGTTTTGGAATTATGGTAGTAAGGTGAGTTGCAAAACTTCAACTATTTCAAAAAATACTTTTTGAGTATGCAAACTTTTCATTGAGCCTAATTTGAAAGCAAACCCCTATAATATTTTTCGGTACTTGTGATACATTCATTCTATCCTACATTTTTCCACAATGATTTCTATAAAAAAACCCAATATTTCCAGGGTGCCTACCGCCATACACATTATTTCAATCACTTTGTTTCCGAATACGGCTCGCTTGGCTGTAACTCCACGCCACAAAAACAAACATTCACCTTTCTCATTCTCATGTCAATTGTTGCCATTTTATGTATAGTTTGATTGATTTTTTCGAATTTTATATGTCAAAAACAAAAAAAAAATCAAATAATTCACTTTGATTTGTACATTTCCTTCTTGATTGTTTCCTGTGAGATTGAATAAACGAGTGATGTGATTTCAACGTTTATGAGACACATTGAATGTTATTCAAAATACACAAAACACCACTATTTTATTTAAACTAAATGAAACAGCAAAAACCCAGCATAAGAAACAAAAGAAGCAAGAAAGATGAAGAAAAAAAGCGAGGAGAAACTCGATTAGTCAACGGGACCAGCGTGCCATGTTGCACGTGCTCCAGTACTCAGATGCTTGGGTAGGACAAATGAAAAATAGTTGGAAAAGTGCGAAACGAAACCATGAAACGGGAATGAAATGGGGAGGAAACGAAAAAGAATTGGAAAGAAAAAAGAAAGGCGAAAGATGAGCCAGTTGAGTCCAGACTCCATGATATATACATTTTTTGATGAGTGCTCCCCCGTGATCTATGTATCATTTGACCTCCACTACTATTTCATTCATTGTCCAGTGACTCATTTTTTGCCATTTTTTCTGTCATTGCATTTTATAACTCCCAGGTTTTATTGCTTGTTTTTTCACAACCAATTATCGAACTTTTTTGAATTTGTAGAGATTTTTTTTAGGTTTCCAGATGATTTTCTCCCCAAAGAAACTAATTTCTCATCTTATTTCATCAGTATTACAGGATGAAACATCATGCTTTTCAAAACAGTTTCTTTTCCGAGTTTAGTCAACCAAACATCAGATTTTGGTTTTTCGAGTTGTTTTTAACAAAATTTGTTCTAGAATATTCCTCAGTTTTATCCATAATTTCATCATCTAAAATCAATGACCAACAGTCAGCGACAGACACGATATAGCCAATTCATCATCATATACTACTCAAATTTGAATTTCTGATAGTGATTACAAATGTAAATTGTTTTCATGTATAGTATCAAGCAAGTATTTGTTACTGATTACTACTTTCAAACATTACCTAATGATTAGTCAAATAAGTTTTGGATTTTTTAAATCAAATATCCGTAAAACTGAAATAAACAAAAAGCAGCTTGGTTTCTGTTGAATATTTCCAAATATATCTTTCTAATTATAACTGTTTTCAAGCAGGTTATTCAGCTAATTCAGTTGTGAGTTAGTTTTTTTCAGTAAATCATCGAATTCTCAAAACATGATTCACGTTGTCTAGAATTGTTTTTCAAAATTAATCAGTAATTACAACTTTTCAAAAAAATTGTTTCACAGACAATTTTGTCGATAGTTTTCAAACATTAATTTTCTAATCTGAAAAATATCGTCTAGCTAAAAGATCATTTTATCATTTGGAAACGAAAATTCGTCATTTTTTCTATTCAGTTGCTGTCTTCTGTTAGACTGATTGTACAATATCGGCTTCAAGTCTTGAGCATGTTGGCCCCAATTTCATAGCTTTTTCGTCTGATTCAATTTTTGACAAGCTGGGGTGCTAGATCCGCCTTCAAAATCTTCAAAATTTCAATCTTCAAAAAAAAATTTCAATCTTCGAAATTTCCGTAATTCGTGACTCTCCTCCGAAAGCTCACATTCAGTCCTACATCGAAAACCGTAAGACATCAAACTCTGCGTCATTATTTTTTTGTAACTGTTTCCCCCCGAAATTTCATCATTATGCATGTTTCCAAATGTTCGAAAGCCACAGTTATAGAAATCGATTTGTGACTCATTTTGTTTTCTGGAACGGTTTTGGTTCCCTTGTTGTTGATCACATTTCGTAAGAATCATTGCTTCAAACATAAGTGTTCTGAAACGTTTCAAAACAATCATGTTTTCATTTCTCGTCAGAAATTAAGACACCAATGTTTTGAGAACAGTTAACTGATCACTAACACAGCTTTGAATCAATTTCATAAAGGCCATTGGAATATTCCTACAAAACAGACGCTATTTATCTGGTAGACTCTCAAACAAATGTTAATATCCTTCTCATTTTGCGGGTCCTTACTTTTGTTCGCTTTTTTCGACAAAGAGATCATTGATCCTAGTTTTCTCAGCCCAAAAATTTTGTTTCCGTTCAAGTTCTTCCGAGTTTATGCTATATTTTATCAAAACCGTGATTTCAAGTGCCCATCTTGTTTACTTTTTCACTTATCCTAAACTTCAAAGGTGGGAAAATTGAAAAGCAAACTGGCAATTGGAGCCACCACGTGAACGTACTTTCTCATGAACAAAAACTAAATCAAACAACTTCTTCTTTTATCTTTGTCTCCTATCTGTGAAAAATTGATTTGACCTTTTTTACCCCTTTCTTCTTTCTCCCCCTTGTGTTTCTTGGGCTCTAACCCACCCAATTTTTCATGTCCCTCCACGATATGTGTCAAAGTGGCACTAAGGCGGAGCTTGGCGAGCCACCACCCTCATATTCTTCGAATTCATCGAAAAAGAACACAATCTACGACGTCAGAATTCGTCTTTCCGAGGATAACCTTTTCAATATTGGAAGCATTGTTCTCTGCTTGACAGTTTTATTGGATAATGTGAGAAGAATGGGACACTTCGGGAATAGAGTGAGTTTTTTTTCATTTTGGAGGCGAATTGGAAATTTGGACAAAGTCGAAATAATTTTTGTTGTTTTAAGCTGTCTCTAAATTTCTTATCTGTTCGGTTCTCGGAGAAAAATCGCCTGCGATAAGAACTGATTTTTTCTTGGTGTCTTGGCAGAGTGAAGAAGAATTATCAGAAATTTTAGGCCTATTCCATCTCCTCGTTGTTTTGCCCAGTGGTTATTGTTAAATTAGTTCTAAACTCATAGTGGAGCTTGAAGTAGAGAAGAAACTTGTTCATGCTAAATTTTCAAAATCAGGCTTCATAAAGCCACAAGTACTGTTCGGTATCAAACAGCAATATTGATGCAAGCATCGAAATTCTGTATTATTGTTCTTTGTGAAGGATTAAAGCACTAAAACGGCTCGCACTACACAAAACGATAAGATAACAGGGGAATAAGAATAGGAAATGACAGTTAACTTCGCACTCGGAGAGCAGGAGGAGGTGAGGTCGAACTGTTTTATTCGTTCTGCCAATCTGGCGATTTTCAAGACATTCTTTTTCAATTTGCAAAATCTAACTGTTTATTGCGGTAATAGAACTGGTGCGAGAATGAATAGAAGTCGCAATTTAGTTGTGAAAGGTTGGGGGCTCGTTATCAAAATATTATCGCCTGTTTTCCATGTCTCTGCTCATTTACCACCTATTTGGCAATTTGCTAACCTGTTCAGTTGATAAGAACTTTTCACCATCATTTCCGTTTTAACATACGAAACTATTCACTAATTTTCGGCAACTTTCAAATTATTTTGTGGTTTTTATGAGTCATAACGTTCAGCTCAAAAAAATTTCACGGGAAAACAGGTAGATCATATGTTCCGTCACATTTCACAACAGTTGTTAGGTCCTCTCTACACCAGGCGTCTTTTTCATGCTCGTTTAGTTGCCTAGCTTTTTTTCATTCAGGTCCCCCCCACTTGATCTCATGGTCCGAATCTCATTTTTCTCCTTCTCTCGACCAAACAACCGAACAAAAATTGAAGAAGATAGAAAAGAATAGAGTATTTTCAAAGAATCTTGTTGCTCAATAATCATAGTAGCACCACCCCTATCATGTTTATTGTCGAAACCGTTATATTGTTCTTTTCATTTCCTTTCTTGACCGTCGAGTTTTGCCGATTTTATTGTTTTCTGACGATTGTATGCCCCATCGGAAGAAAACTACAAATTTCACAGTTTAGTTTTGACGGCTTATGATTTTTTTTCGAGACGGTTTTGATTTTTTTTTGCTTGCAGGTTTATTTTTGAGTCAAATTACTCCAAAAAAGGCAAATTGATTTTTTTCAGGATTTCATTGAAATGCAGAAATTTATTTTTGCATATTCTCAAAGTGCCAGAAAAATGATATTTTGTAGTAAAAGTCACTCCAAAAACAACATATAGAAAATTTTATCTGATTTCTGGTTGAGTTTTTTTCTTTATAAAAAATGTTTCTTGACAGTTTCCGTCCCCCTAAACAATTTTTCTTCCCTAGACAAAAAAAATCAGAAGCACAATACATTACTACTTTTTCTTTACTTTTTGTCTCGCTATTCTTCTTCTCCTGCTATCTTCTTTTTTCGTTCGGTTGGAACAGAAACAAAAACAGCTAATAAACAGAAAGATACATTTCCCGCCATCTCTTCTTCCTGATTTTTTTTCTAGAAAATAGTCGTTAGGTGTCCACTGTAGTCTCCAGTCTTCAGGACACGATGCGATAAGAGAGTTCTGCTTTTGATACGTCAGTCCAAATTCACATAAATTTTGTTTAGAAATTTGACACCTCGTAGTTCAATATTGTTATCTATTCGACTTTATACCTGGTTTTTTTTTCTTTTTCCTCTCTTTATTTTTAGTACCAATTTTTATATTTCAGATGATACTGGGACCCTCATTAGGCCATCTGGGAAGCATTGTCGGGAGCCGACCATGGCTTTGGATTTGCTTCTCACTGTTCATTGGAATCGCTTCCTTCACCTCTATTTTGGTAAGCCCACCAAAGAGGGAAATGGGATTCGATTATGGATACACTACAACTGATGCGCCATCAATTCAAGAGATGAGAGCTCAAAGAGATTTCTTCACAGATGGAAAAGAGGTGAGATTTTGTCTATTGCTTATGAGAAAGGCAAAGATACAAATGATGAACAAGGTCTAGTGTTTTCTAGTGACAGCCAGCTGTCAATTTAAAATTGTACAGTTCAAAGTTCATTTTTTAGGGCAGTAAGGTTCATGGAGCTTCAAAATGAATGAACTATAAACCTTGTCCTTGAGCAATTTTGATTGAAAGATAGGCTGAAAATTGTTTCAAAATTATTCCACAACTTTTCGGCTCATATGGATCCCAAAAAAAAGCTTTCACTAAGAAACAATGAAATCTGTGAAAAAAAGAAGCTTAGTTTCTGACTTCAAACTTGATTTGTACTCGATAAACCAAAAAAACACTCAAAAAATCCGAAAAATTCCAGGGTAACCCGTGGTATCAAGCTCTATTCGCCGAACCACGAAACAAACAAAAAAGTATGCACTCTGGAAAGGAATATTCCGAAATGGAAAAATTCTATCGATATATCAAAAATATCACGATTCGACACGACGACATTTTAAACAAAGATATAACTTATTACGACTTATGTGGATCTACTTGTGATCTCAACGAGCTTCTCTTCAAGACTGTGGTATGTCTTTTGGTTTTTCAGAAAAATTTATACTCAATCTTTATTTCAGGACCTGTCATGGTTCGGTTTGTCCTATCCAGTGGCATCTATTCTTTTCTACCAATCCAACATCGGAAAACACTTCTACGAAGTGGAAACAAACAAAGGAGGTGATTTGTTGAGTGCTAAGAAGGCGATGTTGGTCTTCATGGCATTTTACCAAACGAAAGAAATCAAGTCGGATTTGGCGTTGTATGAAAAAGTGGTGCAGAAAGCAGTAGATAAGCATAATGCAAATGTGAACAGTTCTGTGATTTTCACACTTCATGGGGAGACTGGAATGGCTGTGAGTTCGATAATTAAGAGCCAAAAATGTGTCAAGAATGTGAACAGGCTAATTATCAAGAAATTATGAGAGCAAATTACATCTTTGACCTAACAAAGGAATGTTTTCCTTACGTGGGTTCGGAAGTTTCTATAAACTGGTGGTCTGAAAGTAGATGCTTCTATGAGTGGATTCGAAATTTTCCAGGTCTCAGTGTAGCCTAAGAGTCCAGAAATCCCAAAATGAAAATGCATTGTAAATATGGGAGCGGGGCCAAATATTCAGTTTTTGAGATTCCGAGACTGAGTGAGGGCTGGAAATTTCAGAATCCATTTGCAGAAGCATATAATTTTAGGCCATCAATTTATAGAAAATTCCTAACTCATTTGAAAAAAAAACACTCCCTTGTAAAATGCACAAATCGTAAATTCCGTAGCTGATCTGCCCTTTCAACTTTTCGGCTTTCTGTAATACCGCAAGGCTGTCAGACGGCCGGCCGCGGCTTTTTGCATCAGTCGGCAGCGGATAACAAATTCCGGGCCGTCATTTTGCCAAAGTGTATAACTTTTTGTGCTCTACAAAGCCTCCTCTTGCATCGAAAAGATCCCAAAAGGAAACGAGATATGAAAAAGACCGCGGCCCGATTTGACAGCCCTGCGCTGTATTCTCTATTTGGGCGGCCCCCGGGATTAGAGCGAGCTTTAAAAGTTAACTCGCTAAAAATAGACCAAATTACAGTTCTGACTTATAATTCTTGTATCAAGATTTAGATTGCTGTTGAATCCGGAATGAAACAAGCTTTCAAATATCTTGGAACAGGAATTCTACTGTCCGTTGTTGTGTTATTTGGAGTTCTTCTATTCTTCAGCCGGTTATTCAGTCAATTTACGTTCTGCAGGTACCTGCTCACTCTCCAAATTTCCCTGATAACTTTTTTTCAGAATTGTTCTCCTTTGGCTTGTTGCCATAATTGTACCAGCGCTCTCCTTCATCACTGCATTCTCAATTTACAATTTCTTCGGGTATTCTATCACGGCTCTCACAATTTTCACTCCATTCCTTGCGTTGATTCATGGTGAGTACACTAGTACTCAATAATGCATTCGGGAAAACCATTAATCACACAGGTTATTACACTGTCATTATGCTCACGCACACCTGGCTCAGCGACTCGGAGCTTAGACGCGACTCGAGAGACGAACACCTTCTGGAGGTAGCAATTTTGTTTCTCGAAGAAAAAATATGAGGGGTTTGCAGGTTTTTGCGACATGTATGCCTTCCTTGGTAGTCACCTCAAGTCCGGCGTTGGCTTTCATAATTTGCTCAATATACCCGATTGCAAATTATGCCGCAGTGTCATTTTTGATTGGGCTCATCATGATTTTCACCATTGTTTTCTCAGTATGTTTCTCCTAATTCAAAAGATTCTCACTCAGCAGTTTCAGATCTTCTTTTTCTCACCAGCAATGCTCATCATCTGCCCAGCTAGAGACTTCTCACCACTCCCAACAAGTAGCAAGAAGCAGATCAAACCAACTTTGAAACATGTGGAGAGTATGAGAGGTATTATTTTTATTAGGACATGATCCCATAAAAATGCGAACTTCAGATTTCTATTGTGACCACGTTGACAAATCATTATATGTGAAAGCAGCTGCAGTCATTTTCATTTTGGTGTTATTAGTTGTTCCCATCTACATTGGATGTACTACAATGGAAGGAAACCTTGACTACAGACAGTTGTTGACGCCAGAATCCCCACGAAATTATGGAGTTCATTTGATGAGTGATGTCGTCTGGCCAACCTGGTTCTCAATCATGTTCTTTGTGAACAAGCCACCAGACTTCTCTAGCCCGGAGGAATATGGAAGATTCAAGAGTATGCTAGCAGAAATCGATGAGATTGAAAGCAAACTTCCGAATAGCACGGATATGGTGTGGATCAACGATTTCTGTAGACACACTAATGCAAAACCGTCCGATGACAGTGAGTTAAATTGGAGTGATATGTAGAAAATGACAGATAAGTGATTTTTTCAGCATTGAACATGACACAGTTCAAGAGTTTCATTGAGGATGGCATTTACAAATCTTGGAAGGACGGAGTGAAGTTCCAATTTGTGAATGAGTGAGTCATCGTTATTCAAATTAGGTTTGAGATGATCAGAAGGCACACATATTGGCTTTAGTTTGTGAGAGTAGTGCCAATTCTGATTCAAAAGTATGAAATTTTCTGGTCCAAAATCTAAGATTGAAGGGAGAAAAAGGAAAAGTATTCATATTTCATATGAATTCATTCAAAATGTTGCTCTGAACAAAACACCCTCTTGGAGATGTTCGAAAATCACTTTGAAGCTAGTCACAAAAAAAACCTTCTACCTGTCCTGGAACTTTCACGTCATGTTAACGCAAAAAATCTTGAAAAAAAAAAATAAAATTGCTCCAGGGCGGATAGAAGGGTTTTCATAACTTTGAGCGCCTGTATCTAGCTTCAACGTTTTGGACGTGACACCAAGAGGATTTTTTGTTCAGAGCAACAATTTGAATCAACTCAAATACGTAATTTTTGTTTCCTTATCTTTGTTTTCGGAGCGTTCTTAATTTGAGGCGTTGGTTTTGATCTGTAACCGTATTCAATTGATTCCAACAATTTTCTAGTCTAGTCGCACATTTTATAATGGAAAACCAAAAGATTTGACATTTCTATCAACGTTTCTGTATATTAGTTTTTCAGCACTACTCCGATCATCACCAGCATGCTCCACATTGTCACGTTTGAAGGAACGAAATCTCTTGCCGATAAGGCTCGATTGTTCGAGAAATGTCGAGCTGTAACTAACAGATATCCGGAATTCAAGACAACTCCATTTGATACCGAAATCGGATTTGCGGATATTATTCTTCAAGTTCCTCTTGTTGTTACTGTGTAAGTTATTTTCTATCATGATTTCATTTTTTGACTTTCTTCATTCAATTTTCCAGAATTCCACTTGTGTCTATTTCCACTATGTTCATCGTTAGCGCTATCATCATTGGAAATCTATCGGTTGCCTTACTCAACTTCATTGCTACTGGAATCCTTTACTCCTGTAAGATCACCTACAAAATACACAAAATCATTTTTCAATTTCAGCTTGTATGGGTGTTGTTTCTCTATTCGGAGTGGCCATAAATCCATTCAACTCTGCATTCTTCCTGATTGTTGCTGCATTGTCACCAAGCTACACAACACACTTCTGTTATTATTATCAGCAGGTGATTTGGGAACACATGATGGTGTAAATTGATATTTTGAACTTTTTATTTTCTTCAGGCAATGAGGATCAACTCGAGAGCGAAGAAAGTGGATAGAATGAACGAGATGTTGAGGAAATGCTTCTTCCCGTGTATTTCGGTAAGAGGGATTGCAAAATTTAGTGAAAATTTTGATAAAAGTTCGATAGAGATAAACCGGAAAATGAAAACCATTGGGCAATAAGCAATTCCCTCAATCAATCAGCAATTCCGTGCGCTTTCATAAATCCATCTTCTGCTGCTTATGCCTAAAATAATGTGCAAAGTCCATTTTCCTGATTTGAAACATCATTCATGTTTCCGGCTGCTCATATAGCAACAAACATCATTTTTATACACGGAAATGTTACGGAAGTGTTTGAAAAATTCGTGAGAAACGTGTCTGGCCGGGCATTGATCAAACTATTCACAAGTCTGAAGTGCCAAAAGCATTTTTGGACAAGTTCAAGAAATCAACAAATCTATGAAATCAACATACTCAGGTATTGTTTTCAGAGTGTCTTCTGCTCACTTGCCGTCTTTCTTCCTGCCCTATTCTGCCATATCAACATTTTCGAAGCCGTCGCCTTTACCAACATCGTATTCTGCTTTTTGGGTATTCTTCTGGCATTCTCCGTTCAAGTCTTCCTCAACATGCTTCCTGAAATGTTCACGGGTACTCACTGGTTCTGTTCCCCACAATCCTAATTGTCCAATACTTTCTAGGGTTTTCTTTTTTTGTATTTGTTCCATTTGTCTCACAAATCAGTTTTAAGCCATCTGTTGTTCTAATAAACGACAGTTCTCCTCTCATTGTTTATCATTCCTGTCACTTAAATCTAGACATTTTTGTTGTCGACCTTACGGTTTCTAGACCTTACTTTTCAAAACCCATATTTGATTGTGCCAAAAAACTCTTTGTATTTTGATTGTCGGCGAATGGGTTGTGTTGTATTATGGTATTTTTTTTCGTGATTGATTTCATTGAATTGAAAATGAATTTTGGTCTCAAAAAAAGTGTTTTCGGTGTGGAAGTGGAATGAGAAATCGTGTTTCAAATTCGTGAACTCGTGTAAGTTTTCAGCTTAATTGAAAAAAGGTAGAAATTTGTATTAGTATCAGAAGATAATTATCATGCTCTACTACAGTTCTACTCCACAAATACTATGGTTTTCATATAACCTAAATTTTCTATTCAGCAAACGTTTTGATTGAAAAGTTAGGAGTTTATAAAACATTTTGGATATATATTGTGAAAAATATACTTTTTTAATGTCAAAAACGTGTTTTTGGATAAGCTTTAAAAATGCTTATCCAAAAAAATATATCACAAACTTTTGCTGGTGAGAACAAGAAAATAACATTGGGACCTTCAAACATTCAACTACACCCACGCTCATATGATTTTGATAATTCCGTCCCATTTTTGATTCTTCTGACAAAAGACAGTGATTAACATTACTTAAAATCCGACCGTCATTATGATTTTCACGAAAAAGTTCATTAGGTCCCGAGTTTTTTGTGGCTTTCATTTCTCTTTTCAAGTGATATTCAGCTTCAGCCACACCTTGATTGACAATCCTATCATCTGATGTCGCTTTGTCTTAATTTCCTGTGTGTGCCTTTAATTAGCCAATTAATCTTTTTGATAAATGCTTTCTGCTGAACACCCTACAATGCTATATCAACCCAAATCTAATACATTTCCTTGACAGACCTCATAAGATCTTCGATTTTCCCATACGGTGGACTGTTTATATGATTAGTGATCTTTCTACGTTCTCTAAACCACAACCATCTTCCCGTGTTTTGAAACAAAATGTCTTTTTTATATCTTCAGTGAAACTTAGCGGTTTTACGTTTGATATTTTGAACCAATCATATCATCGAATCACTTGACGACACGTGCTATGCGATGTCTCACATATTGTTTCACGAAACGACTTCAGAGAACAAACATTGTTTGAATCAGTGTGAAAAGAATGAAATGGTTTTTTTGGGTGAATGATGAAATATGAATTCATTGTGTAAAGTTTGCGAAGATCAAGTAACCAAAACTAAAAATGAAGAAAGAAAGTACGCCTGAGACGAATGTTCTCAAAACAAAATCGTGAGGAACCGAATACGGTATTGTACATGAATTGAAAACGTGAAATCCACAAAGGGTGATGAAGTACAGAAAGCAGTATTCATTTGGCAGACTTCTCAAAATGTCAGGATCATGACTTAAACCGAGTGAATAATTTGGCCTAAACTTCAACCGGAACTGAACTAAAAAACTAGACGAACAGTTCTACTCCAAGACTGGGCAGAAGTTTACAGAAAAAAAAACGATGTCGTTGAGTCTAAAATTCTGCCGTTTCTTTCTGAGAAGGAGTTTTTGATGCTCTTATTTGTTATTACATTGTCATAGAATCACATTTCGTTTCACACATTTTCAGATGCTGTGGAATTCACAACATGGATCAGTTTTTTTTCCTTTGGTTTGGTTCCTTACTTGAATTCTACAGAGAAAGCTAAACATCTGATTAACAAATTCAGATTAGAAACTAACAAATTTTCTGTTCTTCTTGAGCACAGGTCGTGTAGCTATGAACTTTTAGTGTATGACAACGATTGGGAACTATCATGTACTTATTTGAGAAAATCAATCGATTTTTCAATCCCAAAAAATGCTCAAATATTGAATTTTAATCAACTCCAAACCTGATCTCAATAATTAAAGATCCGGCACATACGGAAACAGCACAAAACGTTTTCCCATTATAGCCTCCTTCTGAAATCATGTTCAGACTCTTAAGTGTAGCTAACATCTGCACATTAGACATTGAGTCACTAAACGTTTTTCCAGGAAACACCAGCGTGATGTGTTAGAAATTCGCATTTTGTGCCTAAGAACTCAATTTTCTGACAAAGGGCAGGTGGTGATTTAGGTTGTTTCATTCGATTTCCGAATTTCATGTTGGAAGGATGGTGGAAAGAGAACAAAACACAAAAGTTGTGTGTAAAAGTTTTTGTTTCCGATCGTATAGTGAAACAACAAGTTATTTACCCACTAGAGTACTTTAGGTTGCAAAGCTTCTCATTGGGTAACTTGCTAGTTTTTACAGCTGTTTTTTGTTTGTAGAAAACACAAATATATAAATATGGTTTATTATCAACTTATGCAATTTTTATCAGAATATATTCAACGTAAACTATGAGAAGATCAGCGGAGTCATTTTCTTAAAGTACACGTAAACCCATGATGTTCGGAATATCCGAAAAGTGGTGATGGAATGTCCGAAACGGGTTCAAGACGACCGGGTAGAGAGATCAAAAAATATTGGGGTAGAGGGAAGAAAATAAGCGTTTTAAGACAAAATAATAACAGGATCAGCTTCAAAACCGAACAGCCAATTGTTGTTCCATTGGAGAAAATGCAAGCGGGTAGATGGCTGGCGGAGAAACAGAAGATGATTCAGAAAGAGTTGGGCTTGACGTGCTCAAGTTTCCGATCAAGCTCTGGGTAAGGGCAATGATGGCATCTTGGGATGAAGCAATCAAGTTGTTGAGTTGTGCTGGATCCATGGTGGAAAGGGCAGCAGGACTGAAAATGAAGAAATGAAACCACTGTCCAAAATTACTATCAATTCTCAACTTACTTTTGTGGGAGTTGTGAGATTTGTGGAACTTGAGTCATGGTTTGGAGTGGTTGCATTGGAAGAACCTGTGGTGGGGTCTGAGTGTATGGCATTGGAGCCATGTACGGGAGACGTGAGGTTGGAGATGTTGGAGAGCATGAAGATTCACGTTCGAGCACTGAAAATATGAAGTTTATCATTACAATCTCAAATTTGAGCTGAGATTTGAAACTTACATTTCTCCTCAAGCATCTCATTTCTTCTGCGGAGTTCTTCCATGCTCTTTTGATTAGCTTCAAGTCGTGACTGCATGACAGTGATGTACTCAACTGCACGTTTCAAGATAAGAGCACGGGAAGATTTCTCGCCATCGAGAATTGGGATGGAGTCTTTGAGAATGACAAAGTGATCCTTGATATGGTCACGTCTTCTACGCTCCAACTCATTGTGATGGGCACGACGATCATCATCCCCTAGTCCTGGAGAAGAGGATTTTGGGCTGACACTGTACTCTTCAGAAGAGCCGGAGTTGGTACGTTTACGGGAATTGAGCTTCACAGAGCCACGAAGGAACATGTCTTCAACAGCAGCGGACATTGTTAGTAATGAATGAGGATTTGAGGATTTTCTGAAACAAAACAAAATAGAAAATGATCAAGAGTACAAGAAGTATTGTTATAATAAAGTACGGTAGAATAAAAACAAAAGTCTAAAATGGAAACTAAGAAAGGAGCCAACCGACCAGCCAAGACGGTGTCGACAGATGTGGTCTGGTCTGCAATGAGAAGGAAGAACAGATCGGAAAAGGGGCGTCCTGTCTGAAGCGAAGGAGGAGTCAAGGCCCCGCCCCCAACACGCGGTCAACGTGTGTTCTTTGTACCTCGCCACCGTGGGTGCTAGGTGCCCGGGGCGCGCTCTTTGATATAAGAGAAAGGGGAGCTCTGAAGTCCCGCCCATGTTTTGGAGCAGAAGTGTTATAGCCTCCCACCCTCTGTTGTCTTTTTGTCACCGATCAGACCCAAATCATGTGAATCAAATCAGGACTTTTTGATGGATTCTGTTGCCATCATGAGAAACGGAGAAGAGAGGATGAATGAATTCTGAAGCGATCCTGAAGTGGGTACAAGGAACAATTTCGGAATGGGATTCAAGAATTCTTGGAGGATCCCAATTGAAAATCCTGGGTAAACAATTGACTGGTGACAAAGATGGCAACACGGGGGTGTGAAAAAAGGGCAAACACTCAAAGAAGGGTCGGGTTCAGATTTTCATTTTAAAATGTATGGGTGCAACCCATCCGCTCTTTCACATGCCGGTTCACGTGTTTTGTTCTTTTCTTAGCCCCCGGACAGAAAACGAAACTTTGTTTCCTTGACTTCCCTTGACTTGGTGTGCGTGCATCGTGATGTGTGCAACACACAAAAACCTTTTGATAACAATGAGTTGAGCTCAAAATTTTGGTTGGGTCAGGTTACTTCCGAAATGATGTGTGGTGGTGTCAACAGTATACCGTATTCCATGTGGTAGTTGGATGTTTTAAAAAAAACTTAGCAAACAAACAAAGGTGTACTATGACCCCAACTTGTTAGTTAGTTGTATTGTAAGTTACGCTTGTTTTTCTAGCGATGGCAAACAGACTACAAAAATGAGGGGAGAAGATACTGGAACGTGTGTTTACAGCAGTTCTGGTGATTTTTGAAAGAAAAATGTTATTGCAAGTGATGGGGTTGTCTACAGTATCTTCTCCTACTTTTTTTTAGGTCTTCTTTTGTCAGTTCATTCATCTAAAAATTGTGCTACAGTCTCAAATCAGATTTTCTAGTGCCGGAAGTATTCGGAATCTACATCGTACAGAGCATTGGGACCAGGGTTTCACAAAGCTACAGTAACTGTATTTTCCAGCCGGATCAAAAGTAAAACTACCCCAAAAAACCTTCAAATTCAATTTCCCTACGTGTAGGTCTAGGCATGCCTATCACTTACTGAACCCTGAAGTGAATCTGATCGGGGAGACAAAATCAATCGTTCTCTGAGGTTTTAAGGAATGATTTCGATCGCGCACTGAGAACGATCAGGTTTCAGTAGCCAGAAACGGTATTGTGAAGTGTACTCTACACCTTCAAAAAATTCCAAATTCCTCAGGTCTACACAACCCACGAGTGCTATAAAATATAAGGCTTCAATTCATAATTTGCACAAGGTGAGGGTGGATGCAAAATGGAAAACAATGCGGAAAAAAATCAGATAAGCTGTAAGAAATCCCTCTGATAATCTGTTAAAAACCAAAACCAAAACCAGATCCAATAATCTCGTGAGAATAGGGGCTGGCTTGTTCGATCTGGTGTGTTATTCCAAATCATAACTGCAATAGATTAGGATCAGCTCTACGGATAAGAAGTGGGGGTGGACAAGAGGCACGCTGGGTGTGTGGAAAAAAAGCAGCTCGAAGATGATATTTTTTGACTGAAGATCTGGAGATTTCAAAGGATTTGGAGTGGAACTAAAAAATTCCAGGGAAATCCCTTTGTTATTTTTCCTATTTTTCCAGATTTGACTCAAGCGACAAAGCGGATCCCGTAAATGCCACTATTTTTATATTCTCAATTCAATTTTCGACCTACAACGAACCGGGTTCTCAATAACCCTAATTCCTAATCTCCGTTGTTTTACGACCTAATTCATTCTGAAACTATTTGCTAAGCCCTTCGAAGATTAATCTTTTGGATTAATAACTTTTTAATCCTTTTCCTCATGTCCTCCTAGACATTTTTGTTCAATCTAGATAATTGTTGCCCAATCATATGGCGTTTCACTACTAATCCTCACCCCCAACAGATTATGTGAGGGTGGATATCCAGAGTGACCAAAGGACATTTGATTCAACTCTTTTTTTTGTTTCGGTGATCTCAGGGTGCACCTTGGTACCTACTTTGTTTCCGGCTCCTGATCAATGTGCCAAGGAAATAGAGTATCATTTCGTGAAAAGTACTTTTTGCCGTTTCTCTTCCTTATCACCAATTCACGTGCATCACTCATGTCAGGCCCGGAAAATCACAAAACACTCAACCATAAACCCAAAAGAAAGGGTTGAGAGAAGATAAAACTCGTACAGCGGGCGGTAGGTGAACAGAGAACAAATTGCGATCGGTCCTCTTTTGTGTTGTGAGTAAGTGTGACTACAATGTGTACCAAGTGGCAGTTTTAGGGAAGTTTCACCTATAGCGTAGTCTTGCGATGGTGGACAGGATCAGAAAGCTTCTGCAAAGTGCAATTGAGGAAATTGGAGTGATTTGGAAGAGTGATGAAATTTCAGGCGTTGGGAGTACATAACTTCTGATAGACTCCAAGACACACTACAAAAAATGATGACATAGGTTTGAGGTTGGGATGTAGAGAACAACTGTCAGCAATGTTATTTTTGGATTGGGACAGCTTTGGATTGGGACAGTTATAGCTGGAAAAGCTATGGAACCCAGAAAATGAGTTTCAGCTTCTTGGTAACCTAGAATTCATTTTCAAGTTGTACATGTATGCGCCCAGGCTATGTTTTTTGGGTTTATATCTGATAATACAGTTGAATTCAAGTGCATGTTGTCAGTTCTACTCAATTTTTCTGGTTTCAGTCTCAGCTTTCCAAAGAAGACCAGCCTCTCTCAACAGTTTTCAGTTTGAGGTTACTCAAATACAGTTTTTACCTCTAGTATTTCATATTTCCAGTTCTATTGTTACTTCCTATTGTTGAAAAATCACTGCCATACGAAGAACGTTTTCCTTGTGCTGTACTGTTTCTTATCATCTCCGTTATTACTTTTTTGATTTGCCTCTCTCTTCAATCAATCACTTCACTTTTCTCTCTCCCTTATCTGTTACCAGACCACGTGACTTAAACGCGGTTAGTAGATTAACTTGTACTTCGTAAGGAAAAAAGGTTCTACAATTTGAACCGAGACCAATTGCAAGAGATTGAGAAGCAGAGTGGCAGTTTGTGACCGAAATATGAACTCTGCTTCTTGCTCAGTGGTTTGCTTGCTTAGCTCACTCTAGTTGTTATAACAAATTAACTCAATTTTCCTGACATGGTTACCTAAATCATTCTCAGAATATCTCAACGTGTTTTCTGCTTTTTGAGATATTGGGCTCTGGAACAAATGTGTAAGATGAAAAACGTGTTGTCAGCATGATTCAATACTTTTCAACAACACACAGATCATTTGTTGATATAGGCACGTTGCATCAGCCAACGGAATCGAGTGTAAGCGAAGGAGTGCGGGTGTCTGACACGCTTGCAGTATCTGACGAAATCATCCGCAAAAATCATCAGCAGATCAGCTATTGTAGATGAGTTGATGGTGGAAGGGATGATGAGAAATACAAAGTGATCTATGAAGTTTACAACAAACTTCCGAGAGAGAGTACGTGAGGGCACACCCTTCAAAACACACGGGGAAGGTTCTATGTATTGGAAAAAAGGGTCAGGGATGTCCTGAAATCTCATGATCAAGCTGAAAATATTTATGTCGTTCTGGAAGCTCGGATGCTTGAACAATTGATAATCTTTGAAGTTGATCCAGAATTACATAAAGAAAATGACCGTAGGAATGCAGTACCACCATAAAATACATGAAACTGGACGTCTTGAACTGCATTCTTTGTTTAATGAGATCACTTTTCCCGGATGTATCACACTTTCGACCGATGTTTTCAACTTTAGTACCCTGAGGAAAAAACACTATCGTTCGCCATAATATCATCCTAGCCTCTATCAAAACCAAATTGTGATCTCCATTTCCAGCAGTCCTTTTTCTAAGTTAGTCACATGATCTGACAGCTATTTCAGTGGCATTTTCTCCCCTCTTTATATAACCTTCACCTGTTTTGCAGAAACAAAAAAAACCTCACCCTCTTGTCTTCCGCTCCACATACTTCCTCTCGAGAAAAGAGTGTAAAGTCCAAAGTACCGGAGGGTTAAGGATGGAAAACGAGAAAAAAGAGAAGGAAATTCGGGTACACTTCGGGGGAATCCCTCTTATCTGTGATGTATACACTATAATGGTTAGGGGAATCACCCTGACGTCAAAGTACCTGAAAAAGGGAAAACTCGCCTGTGGTTTGATGACTGATGCAATATCATGAAAAAGTCGGTGACAGTCATGGAAATGCCCTTTCTTGCATATGCAAAACTCGTGATTATTCTTTACAGTTGTGATTGAAATGAAAGCCTCTTTACTATCGCGAGAATACTAACTATATACACAAAGAACAAACAGAAATGAATGAGCACGTATTATTCCATGAAATCAGTCAGGAAAAAGTACAGCGGGAACCTAGAAAAAAAAAGGTTGAAGCACAAAAAGTGTGTATTGGTGGAAAGTCTGGAAATGAGTACAATAGGAAAATGACGAAAAAAAGAGAACTGTGAAGTTTGTCGTATGATTCGCAGAAAAAACTTTGTAAGGTTGGAAGATCACAAATCAGTATGTGATAAAACCGAGATCAATCAAAATGTTTCTAGTAGACTATCTTTCGTAGAAGTCAGAAGAAAGTTCGAGGAATACGGGAAGTAGGGAGATAGTGGAATTCAAGTGGCTTCAGAGCTATCCAAAATCCCAAATATTTGAAGTATCGTGAAATAAACTAAAATCCAGTAACTTAGCGTAATCTCTGAATAGTATTTTTGTCCCTACATTTTGATCTTTGATAGATGTATCGAAATATGTCAGTCAGCTTGAAACTGAGGTTCTCTAATAAAAAGAATCTAATCTTTTGATATTCATGCACCCGGTTGCTCATTGGAATCGTGAAAAATATGTCCAAACGCTCACTCATCTTAACCCTAAAACGAATAATTCTCGATATGAATTTTAGCCGTTAGTATGAAATTCAAGGTGAGAAAGTAAACTAGAAGGTTTTTCTGGACTGTGTCAACTCTACAAACTCTTAATCAGTTATCTGGCATATTTTGCAAAGGGTTTGATGATCTTTTACGGTTTTGGCTTGTTTATGTACTGTATCGTTCTTTGAATGTCACCAGAAACCAATATTTTCATCGTATACCAACCGATCGCACGTTTTCTATCTGTTCCCATAACTTCATGTGAGATCAAACCTCCAAGCTATTCTAAGAAGCCATCCATCCTATCACTCCAGTGTTTCTAATCACCTATCATTAACTATACAATGTTTTAGTCATGTACTCATTAAGACCCCACCATATGATTACATCAATTTGACTAAGAATGATCAAATTATGATACCGATTCTCTCATTCCGAACATGCCGACAACGCCTATTTTGCATCATGATGAGACATGAAGTGCGGAAGTTTTCTTGTCTGATTTCGATAAATCGGACTTGGGGGTCTCTAGGTCTATTTATTGTCAAGCCAAAAATCGTACTATGATCCGAGAACAGTCGTTAAATCATTGAAACCATCGAAATCATCAGAATCATTGGGGTAACGGCTTCATTGTGACAGTTAGACGGGCCTGAAATGATGGTCGCTGTGATCTATCGACCAGTCAAAATAGTTCTTGTGACGTCGCTAGAACCACGTTCTGGAAGTTGTTTTCCTCAGAAGGGTAGGATTCGAAACTATTAATTTTTATGGGGGCTAGGTTTCCGAAACAAATTGGCTCCTTATACAACTTGTTTTAGATTTTTGAGTCCAAATTTTGACCGGTTGTTGCCAGTCAATCGTGTCTTAAGCTAAAGATCAAACATGCTTGTTATCTTTTGTGTTTCAATGGTATAGATCACATCTCAAAGATATTTGCCCGAGTTTTATTTATAACCCAACCAAAAAGTGCTATTATTTGTACAACTATAGTTGTTCCGAATGAACCCACGCTGTCAACACGTTGCGACCACCAGTGCCGCGCTCACCCTCAAAAACTGTTCAATGATTCACCTGTTTCTCTTCTATTGCCACTCACTTTCCGTATCTCCTCCCGCCGTTGAGGAAATACACATATACAATCATCGGGGGGCACTATTGGCGGGTGCACGTCGATCGGGGCGACACGTGACGGAAGTGAAGCGGGTGCGATTCACGTGAAACAACTTTTTGGCATTGCCAGCCGGGGCGTTTGCACTTTTTGGCAACAGAAACACTTTCAAAAACGCTTTTTACAAGAGATACGAGAAGGGATTTGAGTGTGCTTTGTTTCAGTGATGAGCACACGGAGAAGAGGGGTTTCTGATGCAATTTTGGTGGGTATTTCCCCCATCTCTTTAGCAGGAAGAAAAAATGAGGTCAGGGTACATGACGACCTCCCAAACAAAACGTAGGCGTCTACGTGCTTGTAGTCTAGGGGGCAATGTTTTCAGGGTACAATGTAAGCTTGTTTGGAGCATGAATTGGTGATACAGAGAGAGGTTATCAACTGAGAAAAACTGTAGTGATTGAGATTACTACAAGATTGATGAATTTATGAAAAATTATCCTGCCAGGTGGAAGGGAACCAGTAAAGTTTGATGATGTAAGGTTGCTCACAAGCCAAGTATAGTCGGAATCATCATAATGATCTGGCTGAGAAAAAGTTGGGAGGTCTCATGGCAACTCTTCTGGATAAAAAGTTATCCTGAATATTGAAATTTTCAGCAGTTTCAGTAAACTTTCTAGAAGAGCAATCGAAGTTGATCAAAAAAAAGCTCATCACACGCTATAGCTGAAACAGCAGAGTTGAAAAGCCTCATGGTCAATCTCCAGCTTAAAAAATTTAGCCAAATTTAATATTGTTCATGATTTCGGTGACTTCATCACTGTGTAAACGAAGTATTGGGAACAATGGAAAATTAATATCTGTATGTATGAGGAGTGGCTCTTCCAACAAAATCGAAATCATTTTAGAACCATCATGGACGATGGTTTTTTGATTACTGTAAATCCAGCCCACGGAATCCTAATTACCTTGAGATTTTTTGTTCTTGATCTCTGATAAAACCTTTAAAAAAATCAAGCGTGACTGATCAGAGCAAGTTGAATTGATAAATCATCATGATGCTTTTCAGCTTTCTTACCACTAACACACTCCTATAAAACAATGAACAAAGTTCAACAATCCATTCAAATTTTTATCTAGGAAATATTGTCATTCTAACAAACGTGTTGCTATTTTTAGACCCACTCACGTGCAACTGTAGTTTCAACAGCTCTTAAAATCGTAAAAATTTGTTCATTCAAGTTGATGATAATTGGTGGTGTTCTTCCTAATCTGTGTAGCTAGGAAAAATGTCCAATGATGCACTGTTCTGATGAATTGGCACGTAGTGAAGCCTCTCTGATTCACGTGCTACCGTAGTACCCAGATAATCGTTCTTTGTGGTAAACACGTCAATGAAGAGAGTATACTCCTCGTCTTCCTCGACCCTTAAAACCCACACAGCGTGTAATGAACGCGTTAGCTTACATCATTTTCGCTCATTTCCCAAGATCTGCACGCAAAACCTCTTGACTCCGCCTCGGAAGGATACTGTAGATGGGGAAAAGGAAATAGAACTATGATTCCTCGACAACATCCTTATTTGCTATTAGAATGGAAATAATAGATTGAATGACAAGTGCAACGTCTGATGAAACTTATTTTCCAATTTTCTATGAAAACATAATTGAAAACCATGGTATGATTGGTCGCTATTTGTGAAAGGGCAAGGACTGTTAGGAGAACAAATCATGTCTCGTTTTTCAGAAATTGAGAGAGGAAAGTTTGATTGGCAATATCTAAAAAATACAAAGCGGGAAAAGGGAGAATTCGCTGCTTTTGATTTGTGGGACTTGATACCGTAAGCCAACTGGTTGTTTACAAATGAACTTTGGTGCTTGGGGTCCGTTTACTAAATCGAAAAATTTCAGTGACACTGGACAAAAACTGTTAACGACATACGAAGTTTTACCAACAATCGTTCTGCATGAAAAAAATTGAAACCGTATCTTACACAATTCTAAAAATCAAACTTTTCAAACCTCTGTGAGTTGGTATTTTGTTATCTTACATCTATTATTGACCGCACCATCTGTAACATCAGAATATATGCTGCTTTCAAAAATGAAGAAGTTGTATAGTTGTATGAAAGTTAGATGTTCATAATGACAAAGAACTTCACATCCCAATTGGTATAAACCATTTGACATTTTACTGTAATCTTGATTAATTTTTCAATGAATTCAGAATATGTGTTTTTGCTGTCGATTTCCAGTTATTTCTCAACTTTTGCTGGCTTGCCACAATTTTTTTCAATCTTATTTTGGTTTTGTAGAAAGTTTTTGTTGCCAAAAATTGCAATACAAAATATAACTACTCTATCAATACGTTCACATGTAATGGAATAATTCTAGCGAAATTAAAATTTCAAAGCGTTTACTGAAACTTAGTTTTTCAAGGAGCTTGATGCTTTTGGTGGATAATAGACATGACAATATATCAACTCATTTTTGCTGAGAAATCCGGTCTTTTTTGTTTTATAGTAACACTGTCAGCTTCCTGGATTTATACTAGTATTGGTTTGTTTCTGATAAGAACAAACGCGCGGGTCTTATTCATGAAATCTTTTTTTAACAGAAAAAAACAGAATCTTTTTTTTTCAGAAGCTTTTTGCACTTCTTACTCTGCCAAATCAAGCTGGTGGTCCAATCATATTGAAAAATCACGTTTTTCTGTCTTCAAATCAGTTTTTTTCTTGTTTTGTTCGTATATTCAACGACATGTTGGTTCATCAAGAACAATAAAGAATCGGCGCAGAAGAGTTTCAGATTCAGAATTACTTTTCATTGATGATTTCAAACTTCAATTTGCTTGAGTGGAAAACGAAATGTGTGAAACCAAGAACATGAAACAACCCGGATAGGGGTTTCAAACAAAATTATAACTAATCGTTCATTCATTTCTGCCGGAAAGTAGTATTCGAGATTTTTTCATCTTTAACCATTTTCCAAATTCTCATATAGACACTTTCCAACAGCCATCATTACCATGTTGACCTTTATTCCAGATTCTTGGGCTCTTGAAAGTACAAAGGTGCATGCAAAGTACTTTGTAAGATCAAATCATGTCACTGCATCTAAACTTCACAATTATGGACTTTCACCCGGTTGTTCAGGCTAGAAAGAGGTCGTAGTTGAGTTTTCGAGCATTTTTAATCACTGAATTCTGCACATTTTTTTGCATTGCCTTTGTTATCAGACAGTCACATAATGAAGTGTGATGATCGGAAATTGGAACCAACTTTTAAAATATGTGAGAATCAAAAATGTCTTTAGAAGTGCAAAATCTCTAACTAAATTTTGAAATGCAAGGTTCATATTTCTTCAAACTTCGTTTTCAAAGTACAATGTTTCACTCAATGAATATCAAAACACAAGATAAATTATGGAAGCATACATAATAAATAGAAAATAACTACATCGTGATAGATAATCAAATCTAAAGCCCGATTGATCTAGCAGCATATTGATGAGTCGGATGCATTTGGCTACCTAAAGCAGATTTCATATCAGCAAGTCTCAGCTTTTTCCAATCCGGATTGGTTCCAAAAGCTTGTGCAAGTCGGGCAATTTGGACAAGTGATTCAGGGGAAATTCGGAGATGATCAATGGTGACAGATCGGCCATCAGAAGAGCATGGTGGGACGTCTCGGGGGGAAATCTGAAAAAATTTTGTCGAGAAAAATGGGTGTATATTGTTAATTGTGATTGAATATTTAGAGTGAGCATTCTTTTGATCTAAAAAATACTCACTGGGTTATTGTAACCAATGCTTCCAGTTCCAGTTTGCAGACTTCTAGCTAACATCTGGAAGTCTGGATCGCTGAAAAGTGTTTGAGCAGTCTGCTTGACTTCTAATGGCATCTGGGACATTGTTGGCTGTTCTGGTACAGGGACAGCAGCCGGAGCAGCTGTTGATGGTGTTGGGTACTGGGATAGTTGTGGGACCTAGAGACGAAAAATCGTTGCAAAAAATTCAAAAAGTAAGCTTACGTTTTGTTGAGGACCATACATGTAACCATGATGAGCAGTGATTTGAGGAACAGTTTGTGTTTGTTTGACCTCCTGTTGAGCAGGATATTGTTGAGCGGTCGGGGCATACTGAAATTTAGAAAAAAGTGTAAAAAGTAAAAATGAAATCGGAAAATACCTGTTGCTGAAGAGTTGTTGGGAATGCTTGGATGGTAACCAGTAACAAGGCAGCGGAAACTCCAAACTTGAACATTTTGACCTGCATCTTTCAGCTTTTACCTAATTTCCAAATCAAAATCTCTTACCATTAAACTCCTCCGGGACTGTTCCGCTGTTCAATGCCAAAAAATGTTTTGGTCTTGCCAGTTGCCACTGTTGCTTTTATATTCTCACCTGCATGCTTGGGAACTTCCTGTTGAGCCAAACGGACGCATGTGATGATTGTTGTTCGGGAAGCAATGGTCACCAGATTATCATCTTAAGTCGATTAACAGAAAACAGAACAAGCTGCAGATGTGGTTGTGTGTGTTAACACAGTAGTCACAGTCTGTCGGAGAGAAAAATGAGCAAGAGGTTTGAGACAATTGATGAAAAAGAGCCTAGGGGTTGATCTTCCTATCTTTCTATGTAGTTTCGTTTCGTAAACATTTTCCGTTGGAACGTCGTGTTCCAAAATCTAATTGTTTGATTAGTAAGAATCATTTTTGAAAAAAGTGATCACTGCGCAACAAGGATTAATTTTTCCGGCTGAACGTGGAATTGTACGTGAGATTTCCAATCCACATGACTGTTTTGTGCGCCTTTAAATTCCGGCGGTTTGAATTTTTTATGACACTGAAAAACTTCCTCTGAAAAAAACTCTGCTCAGAACAGGTATTTGCAAAATGGTTTCTTACGACTGACCAGACAAGTCTGTGAGGTTTCGATATGAGATTATGAATTTCGAAGTTTTTGTAGAATAAATTTTCAGTAAAAAAGTGTTTGATGCTGAAGTTCGCACCTAAAACAGGCATGTTCTGATGATTGTAAACGGCTGATTTGAGAATATCCAGATCAAAGACAGTTTGCTCCAAAAACTTGATTCAGCGTTTTTGAACAACACCCGATTGATCTTTAATAGAGTGGTCGGCAGCTCTAGTTCAAAATCCTTTTTCAGGCGGCCGCCTCAATACAGGTCCCGTACAATTGAAGGGGCTGCTCCATTTTTCACTTTGTTCGTTCCAGAGAAAAAACTCAAAATAGGTAATTTTCTTGGTTTTCTCGATCATTTTGAAGGTAACCCCCGTTTTTGGAGCTTTCGATGGAATTTTTCAAATCAATTATGAAGTTTCCACATGTTACCGACCATGATTCCTGCCAATCTCATTCGTCCGTTATAGTTTAGAGGCCGCTATGATTCAAGGGCCGGTCAATTGAAGGGAGCCACTCTAACTTCAATACCATCTTCAGAGGGCCATAGAAAGGAGCCGAAGGGGCCGCTGTGGTTTTTACAGTATGTCTCACATCATAACTTCACATAACTTCAATCCCTAATATACTCAAAAAGTGTTTTGTTTTCAGGTACAACTTATAGCTGTTTCTCGTTATAGAATTGGAGCAATTTGGACCTGAATTACTATTACTAGGCTGCTGAATCCTTTCAAATAATTGAGTTTCAGGTTCCAGCTGAGCTAATACTCTACAGTCATTATTTTCTGGCTCCCAGTAGGCAACTTCATGAATTTGACATTCTGCCAATTGATAAGATGGAGAAAGATATCAGTCATAAGTTCTTAGATAACAACTTGTCAATAGATAACAACTTAATTTCTGGAATCTACTCCCAAGAAAACAGTTTTTAACTTTCACCAACTGTTATACATTGATTAAAATGAAAAAATGCAAGCTAATTGAACACTGATCCGGTCCACGGATATTCTTAAGATAAAGTTTAATGGAGTTTGTGTTTTCATAGATAAACTCTATAACATGATCATTTTCAGTCTTGGAAAATCCAAATCGACCACACGAAGTTACCTCCAAGTCTCAAATTCTGAAAAACATAAAGTTTGTTTTATACTATTTATTTTTACAGGTACCTTACACAAACATCATGAGAAGAGAGGGAAGAGCTATGGAATAAGTTTAGACCGGCACAAACATAAATATGTCAATGTAGAACATAATTTTTTGAGAAATCGAGGAACGGAAAGGAAAGAAAACTCGTCAAGTAAGTTTCAGCAATTTTGATTGCATTTGGCTGTGGGTTAAGGCTATAGTTGACAAAATGTGACAACCATAGAATCTACCGGAAAAAAATGAAGGGAGCTACCAGAAAACACTTTTGAAGGAAGGGTGACAAAGTAATTAGGGACGTACTATAATCGTTATAACGCCAAAAGAGATCTTGACTACATTGTGAAAGATGACTATTTTGGGTGTTGTTGATGTTTTGAATGACAGATCATTGAGCTAATTAACACTTCTTCTTGGCAGCCGGCTCTTCGAGGTCGTCACTGAAAAATCTGAATTTTTAGATGAATGAATGGAAACGAAAGCTCCCCCATGAATTGAATACCTGATTTTTCACCTATGACTAACATCAATTTGTAACTCTATCAAATGAAAACGCTGTGAGGTGATGTTTGTTCAAATTGATTAGTTTTTCTTTTCCTTCGAGCTTTTTGATTAAAACTCACTTCTCTTTTTTCTCGTCGTCCTTGTGAGTATTTTGGTTCTTATCACGTTTCTTCATCGTCGGAGTCGCCAATTGAGTGGAGAGCCTTAAAAATGAATGCATTGGAAATACGTATTGAAGAGAAATGAGCGTTTCTTTGTAAAATAATGGGAAGAGCATTTTTGGAAATGTTGAATTTTTGATGAGATAGACTTTAAGAAATCGTTGTGTGAGAAGAGGGGACAAGGCGTGTAAACTTTAATGAACCTTTTTGGAACAGTAACTGATCGGGATGTTGAGAGACTATCCCCGAAAAAGGTGATCGGGGATTTTGGAGTTAGATTAACAATGGACAATTTTTGTTTCTGTTGCGAAACTAGGATCCCGAGTTTCGATCATGGAAAACAATTTACTATACAGTTCTCCGATATATTTCGGAAAAAGTTAGCAAAACAAGGATATGTTTTGTTTCCAGTTTTTGAATCAATTTTCGTTCTGTTTTTCAGATTGAAATTGTACAGACAGTCAACATCTTTTGAGATTCTTATATCGAATCTAAATCAATTGGGGAATCCTATTGTACTGAGATTGTTGGTGTTCTGACAAATGAGCACTGGGTTCGAACCCACCAAAATGTATTGCTATCAAATTTTTAGAAAATTGATTTTGCACTTCTTTTCTGGGATTCCTCATACCTTGAGGAGTTAGGAACTGTATTTTTCTTTTTTTTCAGGTTTTGGTGAATTGAGTTAATCTGAGCATTTTTTTTTATCATTTCATAACACAATTTTTCCTAATATTCCCGTCATGAATGTTGCAGCCTTCCTAATTCCAGTTAAGAACATGGCCCATCCAAAGCAGCTGTTTATGTTCTTTACTCAGAAAAATGTTTCCCATTCTGACGTGTTTCATGTTTTATACGTGCACTTCGACACCGGAAATTAAAAAGGCCACTTTTTCGAGTTTTTTCTTATTAACCTAGTTTTTGATCGGTTCCCGTACTCAGAAATGTGAGAAATGAGATGAAGAGCTACCGTAGCCTTTTGCAGCTCAATTCGTTCTTCTTTCTAAGGAAGTTTTCAAAAAACAACTCACATTGGTCCAGTATAGGTCGCTGGCACTTTTAAGTCGGCTGGAGTGTCAAGGTTGGAGACGAACGGATCTATATCCATCTCAATGACTGGTTTCTCTCCGAACATAATACTGCGACGTTGGGAGCTATTCATGATGTCTGGCGGGCTTTCTTGCTGAGAAAACATGAAAAATGAGAATGAATATGTACGTAGATGGCAGTTTAGGAAAGTGAAGCAAGAAGAAAGAAGTTGTTTCTTGAAAAGAAGGACGGATGAATATAAGCGGAATGTAAACGAAGAAAAGAAACGGGGAAAAAAACGAGGGGGAGTAAAAAAAGGAAGGAAAGTAAAATGGAAAAAAGAGAAAAAGAAAGAAAAAGGCATTGAAAAATTCATGTGGTGAAGTGAAAATGAACGCAGGAATGAGAATGGATCTTGTTAAGTTGAAGTGAGGATGTTGACCAAGGAGAGTGTGTGTCGTGGTTTTGTTTTTCTAGAATATTCAGGGGTCTAGAAAACGTTGGATACAACTTTGAGACCGTACTTTTTTCCTAATTTTGAGTTTTTGCAAAAATATTTCTTATTTTTTTCTGATGCTGAGAGCTCTGAAAACGCCTAAATTCTAGTTGAATGAGACCGGATAAAGCTAATTTTCAGTTTGAAGCCATTATGAGGAAAGATTCCCTGAAAATGAATTTCCTGACAGCAGAATGGAAAATTAGAGAACATTGTTTTCTCCAATAACATCATTTCGAGACATTTCATGCGTAAATGACGCTAACGAGGATGAAAAATTGTTTGATAGGGCCTCCTAGGTCTCAAGTGGAATTCGTCATTTTTGAAACTCAAAGGTAGTACCAGATAGATGTCACTACTGTATAACCAAGGCGGAAACTCAATTGTGTGGAAAATCCGGACTAGTGATTTTGTTTTTGGCACCATCCTGCCCACAACTTCCGAGTACAACCTACTATTAACACTGACACACATCAATTTGAATGATGTTAGACTAAATGTATATAATTTTCAAGTGCTCTTCTTGTCGTTTCTCGTAAAGAGAAGAATAAAAAAATAGGAAGAAAACAAAAGACTCAAAGATCGGAAGCCCAATTTCGGGCTGCATATTTCTTTTTCAACTTGAAAACAACTCTGATAATCGGCGGAATGGAGTGTACGAGCAATGCACAAAAACAGACAAACTCATGTTTTCCGTTTTTTTTTCTGTTTAGTCGCTACTGAAAATTATAGGCAATCATTGCGAGATTAAGGAAAGAAAAATGTCAGGAACTAGCTTTTTTGTGTTATTAGTTTTGGAAAAATCTGTGTTGTTTTTTTTTCAAACTGATATTGAGAAAGTAGCTTAAGAATTCAGAGTCGGTCAGTGTGAAAAAGTACAGATTCTGATCGTCATATTCTTCCTGTTCAGTATGTTTTTGGTTTTTTTTTGATGATGCTCTAAAACACACAAAATATGAAAAAGAAACAAAAAAAGAAGAGATGAAATGAGAAAAAAGTTATAACCGAGCGAGCGAAAAAAAAACGGAGCAGAGAAGTAATTAGTCATTAGAGTCCAAGAATAGTAAATGGAGAAAATCGATGTATGGTCTCACGTGTCATTTTTTGCTGTCACACATTTCGCAACAATACCTTTGACCTTGCAACACGAAGTGTTTTCCAAACCAAGCTCGATCGGTCAACAAACAATCCATTCGAGACCCCGGTGTGTGAAAGTACACAAAAATAGACACACCTAGCATGTACACTTTTCTCAGGATTCATTGGGAGGGACTGTACAGAAAAATTCTACTTTCAAACCTATGCTGGAGTTTCTCAGACTAGTCACACAACTTACGAGCTCTCCTTCTCTCTAACGGATGGCACAGAACTGAAAAACACTAGACGAGGAGGTATAATGTTTTGCACATGAACAGCATAAAAAGAGCAATATAGGGGTGGTTTTTTGACGACAACCGAGACTAGGATGCTGACGGTGACGGCGACAAGGCGAAAAAAAACGGGGCGCCTGAAGAGATGGCGAATAACCCGACAAATAACGGAAGAGAGTAGGAGCGGATACGCAATGAATAGGAGGAAAGAAATGGGGGGTTTTGTGATTTTTTTTGGGAGAAATGGGCGTGATTTCATTGTTGGGTGAGTCCTCTGAGTAGGCTGAAGAAAAATGCCACGGATTTGAATACCTAATTCTTTCCTCTTCAATTTGAAAAGAGCAAAATCGTATAGCACTGTACTACTCATAAAATTTCCAATTAGAAAGGACATCCTCTTCATTTGAAAAAGACAAAATGTCACCGTACCACGCATTCAAAATCTCATCAAGAGAGTGTCGTGGACCCATTCTATCCCCAAAAATGTTAATGGGTAGTACGAAGCGAGCTACAATCTATTTCCGAATAGCAACCCATAAAAGAAGCATAAAGGGTAACCTAAGAAAAGACTCATTATCTAAACAAACTGTGCAAGGTTTCATCAGGAACGCATTGTTTGTCGAAAGCATAAGAAAAGAAAGAACTTCTTATTCCCACGTAAAGAGAGAAAAACATGAAGAATTTCATGTTATTCTTGGGTAATGTGAATCATAATTTGTGACTGATATATAAATACATCAGTATCTGATCAGGTTCTCGATGAGAACATTTGAGGTTTGAATCGACTGCGGCATGATGTTGTAGCAGCGGAACATGGAAAGATAAATGCGGAAATCGGAAACATTTTAGGTGCAGGGTGCATACAGGTAAGACGAAAAAGAGCTTCTAGTTAACTGGAACTTCTTTCGACAACAATTCAAGGTTTTGGAAAACTTGCTGAAGAAAAAAAAACGATGTTGCTCAGTGTGTAGGGGATAGAATTAATATTGATTGTCGTTTTGTGATGAAGGAATTTTATGTCACAACACGAAATACCTGTCGATTCGGATAAGTTTGAGAAATATGTGCTTTTTTCATGACAAGCCTCTTGAAACACTCAAAAAACATTGAACCTGGATCGAAACCTCAAGCGGACACTATGAAACACCCTACAAATGCAGCTCAATATGCGTACGAGCGACTTATAGCAAAAATACCTCCTGTCTAATCACTGAAGTTTTAATTTTAGACAAAAAAACTGACTTCAAAATGCAAAATTCATTTATGTTACAACCTAACCTCATTAACCGTTTTGCTGCTTCATATTACACCGAAAGTGGTCGGGAATCAGTTTCCTAGTATTATCAGAACAACGTTTACGAGACGAAGGTCTGTCTTGTTACCTGGTCAAATTTATCGCTGCTAAATCGTCAAAGTGCACCTAGAAGATTCTCGATACGTACTGCCCGTGTTAGGCTGTGGGAGTTTTCCCGAAAAGTTGAGGCCTATCAATGTTCAAAATGACTGATAATACAATTTTCAGACATTTCACTTTTTGGGAGAATGTTAACATAACCCTGCAACGGGTTCGAGCAGTCTTCATCGTTATCAAAGTTGTAAGTCAAAAAGGGATACTTTTACACTACTGCAACTCAAACCAATAAAAACTATGATTCATATAAAGATTTCTGCTAAAATATGAGTGTTTCTTCACTTGATCATAGTAGAAAAAAGGTCATTCATTCTCACCCACAATGTCGTCAATTATCGAGGTCAGAAAAGAACATTCCTGTCCTATCATGATCTATAATCTAGAATCGATTGAGACACGGGTCGATTATAGCAATTGTGACATTCAATTAGCAATGCTTGCATGACGATTTTATAGATGCAAAATTGCGGACATTATTTAGATGGGCATGAACTTACAAAAGCGAAATTTCCTAACAAGGTCACTTACACTTTCTATTGAATACTGATTTTCTGAGACAAAAATTTGTCGACTTATCATATATCTCATTATTCGGGTTTCATCGAAAACCGGTCCTCGAGGAACACAGGGATACAGAAAAGTAAGCGAAGTGTTTCCAAATGAATAAATCTCTCACTTCACTCCGCCAGAAATCACCTAAATCATCCTAGTCTACGACGAATAGTTAATTGAAGGAGGATGAATAAACCGAGATTGAAAATAAGAGTTTTCAAGAAAAGTTTTCATCAGTGATGAATTCAAAAATCGAAAAAAAAGAACTCAACCCTCAGAGCTATTGAGAGGCGGCAAAATGACAATTAAAATGAGCGACTATTCATAACGATGAGAAAGGGACGGCAAAAAGAGAAAAATTTGAAAGAGAAAAGGGGCAAAAAGTGTGGAAGGAACGAGGTGAGGGGAGGTGGGGACGACGACGGACATGTGGCTGTTTGTATTTGTATTCTAATCGAAATGCTTGCTGGTTTTCGATCGAAGTTGAGGAGCGACAAAAAAGAAAATGGGAATGAGAGGAAATAGAAGGAAGCGGGGAAAAGGGGGGTGATGATGATGAACAAAAACTACGCATCAATAAGACCTGAGCGGGTTGATATCGATATCAAAATACCAACAGTTACACACTTCTCTCATTCATTTTTGTTCTTGATTTGTTCTCAAGATATGTGAGAAGAAGAGAAATAGATTTGACGTCGTAACAGGCCGTCCCTTATCAAATCACATTCTTATCAGCTGGTATGGCTATTGGACTAATACAAAAATCACTAGCTTAACTTTAGTTTTTGGTCTCTAGCAGTGAAAAGCCCTAAAACCCTATAAAATCAAAGATATAGTTTGAAAAGCGAGTGTCTCGTAGAAAATGGGATTTCGTTTAGCCCGAACACTTAAAAAACGAAACGAGATAGTTTTGCGGCTACGCCACATTTGCGCTCGACCGCTCACACTTCGCTCACCGCACATGTTATTATCTATCTTTTCTCGCTCTTGGAAGGTGGCACTTTGGAAATATAGATTCGCATGTCAACGTGCGGTCGAAAGGAGAGTAAACACAAAAAGAAGGGAAAGTAATGGCAATGACCGATAGGAAAGTTCTTCGCTTTGATGGCCTTAGTTCTCGCGTTTAGTTCTCTGATGATTCCATTCTCGTCATAGTGAATAACCTAGAAAAATGGTTTTGAAACACATAATGGGGAGTTACTGTCGATTCGCAAAAAAGAAAAAGGGAAATAATGGAGAATTTCAAAAAGACCATACGATGTAACAAATTTGAGGCGTTGCCACCATGCTAGAAATGTCTCTGGGTGTCCGAACTAAAACAGTCTCAAATTTATGATAATCACTACAAGAAAATAACAGTTCCTTTGAGAGATAAAAAGCTATCTTTGGTGACACTTTCCTGTTCAATCTATGCCCACACTTTTTCGGAGATTATCCTTCTAGAAAAGTTTTATTTCTGTAAAGCCAAATCACCTGCTTACTTCAAAGAATACTTACTTTTTGATTGAACAGCTGATGATTTTTTTCAGCGGGGGAGAGATTTTGAAAGTGTAGTTTTCAAAGGTTTTTCTCGAAACAACCAAACAGGGTAATTCCGAGTCTGAGTAACAAAATTGCAGTAGGATGAAGAGTTTTGAGTGGAAAATATTGTATTCCGAGAACTTAGATTTGAACTTCCTGTAAAACAGTTTTCGAACCATTCTTGAAACCTGGAAGGAATCACCAGAGAATTCCAAAAGTTAGCATAATTGCCTTATTAAGAACGATAAAATACCAATGACTTTGAGAAATTCACAGTTATCTAAGTGTTTTCCCACTCGAAAACTAGCACTCAGACTCATCAACTACGAATGAATTTCTATCTATCGTCGCTTCTTTTTTTTCAGCAATCATATTCTAGGTTTACACTGAAAATACACAATTTCCCTTCACTTTGTAACTATTCTTGACCTCTGATGTCGTATTCCTGAATTGCACGTAGACCATGTGATCTCAAAAAAAAAAACTAGAAAACTGACAATTTTATGATTTCTTATTTTCATTGTACACAACACAGTAGCTATATAGAAAATTTCTATTTTATTCAGAAGTTGTTGAAAAATAGACCCAGAAACCAGACGAAATAAAACAGAAGATTGGAAAATAAAATTAGGTAAAATTTACAATCAAGGAGAATGGGGGGAATGTTGAGTCTCACAGAGTGCTAACCAATACCGGTAGTCAGTTGAACAGGTAAGGCTTTCTTTGTTTTCGAGAGAGTGTACAACGCAGAATTATGACTTTAAAATACGAATAGAAACTAAAAAAAATGGAGAAAAACTAAACCAAAAAAGTTTTAAACAAAAAAAATCAGCTGCAAAAAGAAAAGAATGGAGTCAAAAATAACTCATTACTAAACAGTTCAGATTGTTAGAAAAAACGACGGAAGAAAAATGATAAGAATTTGGAGTTAGGATTTTCAGAAACAAATGAATTGGAAATAGAAATGGAATAAGGGAGAATACAAACAAGATAAACACTATGAGGTGGATTTTTATGGATGGAGAAGATTCTCGTTCTCGGCTCCGTTACCATTTACGATTTGGCGGTACTTGTGATTGCTGAAAAAAAAACAGTTTTTTTTCTACTTAATGAGACGAAAATTAGATGAGAATTTTTGAATTTGAAGCTATAACAATACTTTTTTGAAAGTTTGATCTCAATTTTTTTGCCTTAACAGTGCTATCCATCGAGTGACTTTTAGGATTCGTACGCTAATTGGTTGTAAGTTGCTGTGAATCTTCCTTAAGAGTCGTTAATCGGGATCAGTTCCTGCGGTGGCTTAGCCTAGTTTTATTCGAACTTCAATCATAAGCAGTTTGAGATTGTCAACGTTCCTAACCACTTCTCAAATCAAAGATTCCGTCAGTTACCACATTGTAAAAAAGTTTTTTATGACCTCTTACAATTTATCCTGTCTGTTTAGACCCAATTACAATCTCCATCTATTTATGACCGACTTTCCAGCTCGTTACGTCAAACACTTCTCATATCTCATCGCATAGAATGAATAGAGAAACACTAGCAGGTGGTCGTAAAAGTGGTCGTCTTTCATGTTTATAGGTAGGTATTAAATTGAGCTTGACGTTCTATGCCCCACAATTTTACTGCAGCTTTAAAGATTCCGCTCAGGTTTATCCTCAGAATAGCTTTTCAAACACCATTATCTCATATTTTTTTGAGAAGGGATTCAAAATGAAAAACATGGCAAACTCTAAGCTCTATCGTTGATATTCCCAGAGGCGCCTGTTCAATGAAAATCCGAAACAATAACAAATGTCAGTAAACGGTTTCAAATGAACTAAAACAAATTTCAAGCTGCAAGAAAACCGAATATTCATTAACTAACTGTTTATCTGAATCGCAACTCCACCAGATTAAACAAAATCTACATTGAACAATTTCCAGCTGAGCCCTTATGATGAAATATTTCAGATAAAGGCGAAATCAAACATTCCTATTTTTAGATGTGTTCCAGCGCGTCAATTAGAATTCGGTATTCTTAATATAAAACTCACAATCCTTCTCCGCTTTCCAAGTCAATATTATTATCATTGACTTTTCCGTTGGTTTTAGTATCTTCCTTCGCAACTTTCTCTGGGCTTTCCATGATGAGATGTCTGAAGGCCATGAATGAGAAAAAAGCAGAGAAAAAGGCCAGAACTCCAGACAATGCAAAGACAGTGAAATAGCTGCCACTAGTTTCGCGGATGTATGCTGAAAAATTGAAATTATTGACTACATTAATGCATGAACTGACCGAAAAGAATTGGTCCGACAAAAGAAGCCAGTCCTTCGACCAAGCTAACAGCTGAGTATGCAGCTTGGAATAAGTTGAGGTCCTGGTCGAAAAGCGCCGTGATAAGAATGGACTGGAGGACGTAGTTACTTGTAACAAAGACACCAAAGAAAACTCCGCAGCACAGCAATTGATAACCATCACCGGCAAACCGAGCAAAAAGAATGGACAAGCCAACCATCATCATTGCAAAAGTGTACATCATTGGAGGATATTTGTGCAAATGAGGCTTCTTATCATGGGAACACCAGTCGGTCAACTTTCCGATTATGATCGTTGAAAGCAAATTAGCGATACCAATACCCGAATAGATTGCTCTTGCCATATCCTCACTGAGTTTCAGGTGCTCGATTCCATAGTCGTAGAAGCATACATACGGAACGTCCAATACGGCGTAAAGGCAGGTGACGGATGCCATCATGCTGTAAAAAACAGATATTATCTTGCCAAGGTTGTTCAACTACTTACAATAAGAAGGGTTTGTAGGTGAGCACTTCTTTGTAGGCTGGCTTCTGTTGGGCCAACAAATTGACAAGGAGGGTAGGTGTGAACTTTCTCAGAAGACTCTTTCTCTTCTTGCGAGCTACCAATTCCGGAGCGGATGGGATTTTTCCCATTGTCAGAAGGTTTGAGGTAAAACGAGATTGGATGGCGTTACTGGCAAGAATACGTCCTCCAGCCGTGTTGACGGTTCCTGGAGCACGAAGACGAGCTGATGTTGGAGCGGAAGAGTTAGCACGAGTGGTGATAATAGGGATAGTCTTATCGAATATCTTGGTAGGTGGATCCAGAAGCTTCTTCTCGGATAATTCTGAGCTAGAAGAATCTCCATCGTTACTCATTTCAGAATCAGATTCAGTCTCGCTCTCGGTAGAACTGGAGCTGTGGAAGAGGTTGGAGACATGGAAATCTTCTTCATCAAGCTCATTGATTTGGTCCACGCTCATGGAGACTTTACTGGTGACTCGACGTCTTTGAGCTCTGACAGTGGTGCATGGCGAGTTGGCGAGCTGAAAAATTACTTGATGTTTGTAATTTTTTGAATTTTTATCTGTATGCAACAAACCTCCAAGTCGAGATGTTCCAAATTTGCCAAGTTAGCATTGATCATGGAGTACTCCGGAATACGTGGCATTCTGGGCTTGTTGTTGTCGAACAGAGCAACTGATTTCGATCTGGTTGGCACTTCGACTTTTCCATCAGCCTTCGCGTCACAGACCGATTGGATACTTCCGAAGTCGACTTTGATCCGGTCGAGGTTTGGCAACGAAAGAGCTCGACGCCTTGGCCCTTCCTCGAAAATTAGTGGCACATATTCATCCTCTTCTCTTTTCTTCACAATTTTCTCGAAGATCTTCTCTTTGTAATCAAGAGTATCTGAAGTCCAAGAAACATCTTTGATGAATACTCCAATTAGAAACACGATGAAGTAAGCGAATGCGTATGCCCAGAGACAGGCAACAAGAGGTGTCGTGTATCCTTTCAATAAACGCTCAGCCTAAATTTGAAACTTAGAAATTAAGTATTGCTATCATCAACTCACGAAATTGAGGTAGAACGGAAAGGCGAAAGTTCCATTTCCGGTACCAGAGACAGCTAGGGATGTTGCGAGACCTCTTTTCTTGTTAAAATAGTAGGTAACGATGACGATGGCCGCATTGTAAATGAAACTCATTCCTATGAAAAAGAAATGTTAGTATGAGTAAACGGAAGAAAACCCTTACCAACACCACAACCAAATCCAAAAAATGCGGTGAACCACCAGAAATTATCGCAATGAATTGCAGCAATTGTAGAGATTGTGCAAATGAGACCGCCTAACATGATTGAGATACGACATCCGAAAAGATCACTAGCAATTCCTGAGAATGGGGAAGCACAAAGGGGCAGTGAGAGGAACATAGCAGCGACGAACATAGATTGGACATGATTTGCTTGGTAGGCCTGAAAATGTGATAAAGTTGAGTTCTAAACATCTATTTTCAATTTATGTTTTGAAATACTGGAAAGTCTGATGTAATGCTTCTGGAACACATATTTTCGATAAAATTAATCCATGAGAACCGTGGTGGTCCTCTGAGTGGTCCGAAAAAACCCCATGAGATTACAAAAAAGAACAATCGCGCTCCCTGTTTGTACTAGTTTCATCAAGCTGAAACCTATGGGCTTGCTCCGTCGAAATAGGAATACCGTTCAGTATTTTCAAATTTAAGCCTTCAGCTAGATAAAAAAGATAAAATCTCACCGCTTGAATTGAGAGATAGATAATTCCGAAGCAGAAAGATTCTCCATCAACGACGAAATGCAGAACAAAACTGGCAAACACGATGACCCATCCGTATCCCCCGTCAAGCGCAACAGGGCTTTCGGTTAGCGATTCGAGGGATGCGGAATTGGAGTCGGACTTCGAAGGAGTTGGTGGGTCGTTGAAGCGGACGTGGTGTTCCCCTTCAGCTGGTTCACACGGCTGTCTCTGCTGTTGCTGAAAATTGTAAATATGAGACATTTACAGTATGATACTTAAAAAAATATTACTTGAGTGTTGTGATTAACCCAACTGGACACATCTTCCGCGTTCAAACGTGTCCGAACACTTGGACGACGACGTGCGGCCATCTTTGTCTCTTGCGCTTGTTCGAGTTCCTATAGGAATCTTTATTACAATTGGAATTCTTTTCAGATACCCTTTTTATATTCTCCCGATAATTCTTATCCCATTTATTCCCGATTTCCCAGAAACTAACTTAGAGGGTTTGCCATCCAGTATGGATCAACCATATGAACGGGTGTGGTAGTGTGTTGTGTGAAGAAAACTTGTTACTTCTGAAAGTGTGCCTGTTTGGAAGACAGACTAAACAACCACAATATTCAACGAACGGATAAAGTATGCAATTTTTGAAGATGAGGGAAGAAAGGAACATATGATGGAGGAGGAAGCCATTTGAGTCTATTACGGAGTAATGGGAAAATGTGTGGTGGCAGAGGATTACTAATAGAAGAAGATTGATTTATGTACCAGATGTTAATATCAGTGGTCTAGACTTGGCAGTATATGAGTCACAATTTGTGGCCCCAAAAATTGTTTCAAGGGTGTTTCAGCCATTTTTTTTCTAAAAATTATATTCTGGTTTCTGAAGAATTTGGGAGCATTTATTTTGAGTTTTTGACCCAATTTCTAAAAACGATATGACAGGACTTGTTCCGTCCAGCTTATGTGTCTCATAATTGTCGAATGCCTCAAAATCAAAATTGTGGGCCCGACAATAGTTAAAATTGCCAAAAGAGTCCGAGAAACTTGGCAGATCAGCCGGACCGTGGCCTATTTATCTTGGACCGGCTCATTTAGCTGCCCCTGAAAATTTTCCAGGCATGGATTGTTTCGAGATTGTGAAATTCTCCAAGGTCTGCTATTTTACTGCACAAAAACTTGATATCGTAGTCAGCTATCAGCCGGCGAGGGTCTAGCCGGACAAATAGAATTTCACAACTATGGTATTTCTGAGTTTCCAGGTTCTAACAATGAGCACTCCAGTCATCTCATTCAAAAATAAGAAAATACTCATTTCTTGGTAGAAAAGAAAATAAGAAGAAGGAAATTGATGGATGAACATTTCCAACCAAATCGGATGCATCTACCATAATCCTGTCCACCAGAACAGCAAGACTAAGGATTTTGCATCTACTTATCCGTATTTCCCAGTTTCCCCCCTGACTTGCGTGTGTCAAACTGATAAATACCTTATACTTCGGCCACCGCATAACTCCTCTGGGTGCAGTTTACATGAGTTAGAGTCAAGAGTGAATTTTTCAAAAGTCACGGAAAACAACAAGTTTGGCACCCACTTACTCCCTCTTCTCTCCTAGCAGCGCCCAAAGCCATGTGTCTTCCCTCCCTTTTCATTTTTTTTGTCGGTTGCGGAGCCATTCGGTTTTGTTCTTTTCTCTCTAATTCTATGGTTACTCCGGGAAAAAAGAAGAAGAAGAGCAAGAAAAATGAAACCACGTCACAGTGGCACAAACATATGATAGAACAAGAGTGAAAGTTCAAAGGAAGTTTTCTCAAAAGTCAACACAACCTTGAAACAAAACCGAAACGATTTTGAAAAGCGTGGGTAAGCAAATTTACACTTTTTTGTCTTTTTTGTAATTTCGAACAAAACCAACAAAGCTCAATTGAAATTCTTGTGAAAGAAAAAACGACAACTTGACTACCAATCTATTTGGGGCTGGAGAAAAGTGGTGGAATGGAAAAAGAGGTCCGGAAGGAAATGAAATAGAAAAAAAGTATGTGCGCGGTGAGCAAGTGTACACCTCAAAAACGGATGCAATTGAGACATAAACACGAATTTCCGTTTCTCTTCTTTTTTCTCGGAATTTGAGCTTTTTTCCTACGAAAGTAATTGGGGATAGATAGCTGAAAAATGAAGAAGCCGGGAGTGTGTATCTTTTTTTTCGTGTCCCCTCCTCCTCCTTCACTGACAGATTAGTATTAGACCTTATTGTGTTTTTCAAAAAAAATAACTATGATGTTTGTTCCTATTCAAGCAGAAAAAATTGTGTTGAATAATCTCGCTTTTTGAAGAATGAATGTTCTTTTGGTTTTTGCTACCAATAAGAGTTCTAAATTTCTCCTAAATTTAGAAATTCCCATTCTTAAAAATTCTGACAAAAAACTTGAACTATTTGTATGCAATACAACTCAATGAAATCCGATATATCTCATGTGACCGAGGAAAGGTGAGGAAGTGACGTGACAAAAAGAAAACAAGACATTCCTCCCATTTGTCTTTGAAAAATGAGAGAGCTTCCAAGGAAGACTGAACTATTAAGCAGGAAAAGAAAAGAAAAGAATGGAGTTTTTGAGAAAGTCACATACACAGTTAAGGAAGAACCAAAAAGTGTAGAAAAGCAAAGCACGAAGAATGAGAATAGACTTAAAGGCTCAGAAGAGTTTGAAGTAAACTTGTCAATTTCTACAAGGAAGTCTAGGAACTTTTCCTAGATTTTGTGAAAAAATTATTTTTTTTTGATTGGGTGAAAAAAATTCAGAAATTCAGAAACTCAAAATTTGTGAAATTTCGGATTCAAAAAAATAGATTTGTGTTTTTTTTTTGGGAAAAATTTGCACTTTATCAGAAAATTGTACATTTCTCACCAAAAATTCAGAAGTGGGCCGGGCCTTGGAAGTTGGTGGGAAGGCCCGGCCCGTCACAAGTATGAGAATTTCCAAACTATCATTTTTCAAGGTAAGCCGCTGAAAGCTGAATTGCATCATTCTTTGACAAATGCGGTTTCAGAAATTGAGAAAAAATTGAGAAATGCCGGAGTTTTGAAATAACACTTTTCCAAAGTTTCAAAACACTCATTTATTTTTGTTTATACATTTTCACCTAATGGTGATAAAACTTTCAAAAGTGACGTTTATACAAATATTTGTTTTTTCTAGCTTTCAAAAATTGCATTTTGTTGAAGATGAGAAAGCATTTGCCAAACCAGATATTTGAAAAATTCAAATCATATAAAATAGACAATGTTCAACCAAGACATCACTAAATTCGATGCATGGCTACCTACTATATGAAGAAAAAAACTGGATAAATGCACTGAGCATGAAAAATTGGGGTGGCAAATATTTCTTCCAATACAAACTACGTCTCCATAGTACTACAAAAATAAGTACTTTGTATAGCAATATTCTCTATGAAAAAATGATGCATGTAAAATTGAACCTGTTCCTCTTATGACCTTTGTAACCTAAACCGATCTGTGATTTCTATGTGTTCATTTTTTTCTGTCTGCAGCATTAACCTTGAACAAAGACAAGACACGCATATGAGTCAATGACGTGAAAGGAGAAAGGAAGTATTATGAAAGTAAAAATCATTTCTCCGGAAAACAAATGTGGAAAATGAATTGCCAGAACTAATATGAGAAAAACTTGACCAAAAGTGAAAAAGCTCAAAAAAGCAACCAACTCAAATCCGAAAAGCAAATAGGTTTGCAAGTAGTGACGTGAACCCAGAGTGAACCAGGTACATGACCCACAATTGCTATCCTATCTTCTTTTTTTTCAACGTGAGGACCAGAAGATATTGAAACAACGGACAAATCAATGTCATGTGGGCCCTGGCTAGGTTTAAAATGGGAATGGGATATAAAAGCCGAAGAAAGCTTTCGAAGAAAGACATATACCGTATCCAGGAAACCAAGATCCTGGGAAACGGGGCGACCAAGACTATAAAATTGGCAAGAAAGAAGATGACATTTCTTCTAGATGTTTCTTTTGAAACGTTCAAAAAAAAAAGAGAAAGAGAAAGGAGTGCAAAAGTTTTGTGAGATGAAGCCGGGGGTCTCAAAGAGAGGACAAAAGAACAGAAAAGAACAGAAGACGCAGACAACGAGGCGAATTACCCAATCTTTCGTCAGCGCTCAACTCTATGTTTCAAAGAGGACTGCTGCAAAGACGTATTTTGATCAAAAAGGGGACAATGGGTTGATGAATTACAAAAGGTCATTTGGAAGAAAATAGAGAGAGAAAGGATTTCTAAGAAGGGCATTTTTGAAGCATAGTGAAACTTTTTCCCATTTAGAAAAAAAAAGTCGGATGAAAAACCATTTTTCTTTTAAACAACTTGAACTGGGAGTCCAATGGAAAGATTACGAATTATTTCGAAACAGAAAAAAGATGCCGACGCTTTTCCCACGGAAAAAAGAGGTGAAAACCGTTTTCTCCCAAAAAAAAGAGGGCTACTTGCCAATGATGACTCTCGATATCTCTGTTTGACAGACAGAAGATTCTGCGTCTCTATGACAAAACGCATCTTTCGAGGGGACAGAGCTTGAGTGCAAATATGACCGACCCAGAGAACATGTTGGCTATACGAGAGCTCTTCCCCAATATACTTCTATTGCCGACTCAACGAACGTTTAATACGAGCTACTATAAAATTCATAAGTTTTTTTTCTGTATTTCCGGGGGCGTTCCTATTTTATTTTTTTCTATTTCTCTATTTTATGGGTGGCTATAAATGGTGTGGTGTGAGAGAAGAATGGGAAATTTTCAAAGAATAGAATTTCAATTAAAATTGACATTTTCCATGATGAGAAAATAGAGAAACGAACAAAAAACGGCAGTGAAAATCCGAGAAACGTTGGAAGATAGAAAATAGAAATTGGACGTCGGCATTTGCATATGTCATTGGGGTCCCGTTGGAAAAGCAAAAGGGGGGGGGGGGCGAAAACCTTTTCGCGTGTGCCATTTCGTAGTGAAAAAGCTAGGAGGGACAGAGAATGAGATAGTGTGGAGATGGTGGAGACGCAGATTTCGAATGATGAGCAGTCGTATAAATTGAGCGTTCGTTTGCTCTGGAGAGATGATATTTGTAGCGAGAGGAACGCGTAAAATGGAATATCATACGATTTATAGAAATTTCTCATAAAAACTTCTGCAGCCGACAATGTGACCAGCTGTGGTCAAAATAAAAACACAAATAAAAATCTAGAGGAACTATTTAGTACTTGTAAACATTTCGAGAGAGATAGGGATGATGAAGGAGACAAAGTTCAGATTGTTATCTTTTAATTTGGCAGATGACTCTCTATTCTTTTGATATGATGATAAAACCTGTCATGTCTAACATCTTTTAGGGATACTGATCGCTAAGGTTTGATGACGTGAGGATGGAGGAACATTTTTTTTCCCAAAAATATATTTCAAAGCCTTTCCCAATATTTCTCTTAAAAAATTGAGATTGATCGGAACGGACAGAAATTTGCTAACATTGAACTATTTCCAAAAAGTTTGAAGGTGTGAGAAGACGAAGAATATTCACACAGACTTACCTTCAAAAGAGCTTTCATGCCGAGATGCTCTCGAACAACTTTATAAAAAAATATCAAATAATTCTAGAAATTAATTTTAATCGTTTTGTTACTCTTGATGTCATGGGAATTTTAAACATCTGTGGAACATCTGTCTTTGCTTCGAACCTATGATTTCTTTTCTCTTGGGCGGGAACTTTTTTCTACAAAATTCTACAGACACGAAAATGCAAACAGGGACATCTGTTGCTCTTGTGCGATAGCGCTGCCGGTGGTCTCAAAGATTTGATATAGAAGATTATTCCCAGAAAAGTTGCCATGTTATCAGAATATCAGTGTGAAATTCCCGAAATTTCATGTCTTACAGATTTTTCCGAAAATTAGGAAACTTTCACCAGAACGGGCAGAAATTTGCTAACATTGAACTATTAAGAAAAAATTTGAAGGTGTGAGAAGATAATGATTATTCTCAAAGAGTTACTCACAACAGAGCTTCGATGACAAAATAGTTTCGATCAACTTTGCGAGAGAATATCAGAGAATTCCAAAACCTAATTTCAAAGAATTGGGAAGTTTCAACAAAACAGGCAGGAGTTTGCTAAAATTGAAATATCCGGAAAAGTTTGATGGTGTGAGAAGATAAAGATTACTCTCACAGACTTACCCTCAATATAGCTTTCATGCCGAGATAATTTCTGATAATTTTACGGGAGAATATCAGATAGTTCTAGAAATTAATTCGAAATTTTTTCTCTGTTCTCTTGATATGTCACGAAAAATCTTAATATCGGTGGAACATCTGTCTTTGTTTCGAACCTAAGATTTCTTTTCTCAAGAGGGAACTTCTTTTTTCTACAAAATTCTACAGAAACTAAAGTGCAAATAGGGACATCTGTTTATGCTGACCAATGGCGATGCCGGTAGTCCCAGAAATTGAATAAAGGAGATTATTTCTGAAGAGATGCCAAGTCACCAAAATATCGGTATGAAATCCCAGAGTTTTCCGAAAATCAAGAAACTTTTAGCAATACTGGTAGAGACTTGCTGACATTCAACTATTAAGAAAAACTTTGGAGGTGTGAGAAGATAAAGATTATTCTCAAAGAATTATCCTCAAAAGAGCTCTAATGACGAGATTGATTTGATTAACTTTGCTGGAAAATATCAGACAGTTTTAATGATTAGTTTTAAAGATATGGAAGTTTGAACGAAACAGGCCGGAATTCGCTAACATTGAATTATCTGAGAAAGTTTGAAGGTCTGAGAAGATAATGAATATTATCACAGACTCACCCTTAATAGAGCTCTCATGTCGAGATTCTTCTGTTCAACTTTACGGGAAAATACCAGATAATTCTAGAAATTAGTTCAACTGTTTCTGAATTTTTTATATGTCATGAGAATTGTAAACATCTGTAGAACATTTGTCCTTACTTTGAACCTTTGATTTCTTTTCTCATTGGTGGGAATTTTTTCTACAAATTTCTTCGGACACTGAAGTGCAAATAGAGACATCTGTTGCTGCTGGCCTAACGACGAGTGGTTCTGCCGCTGTATATGGGCTATGAAATTATCAGTAAAAAAACTTCATCAATTTCATCTTTGTTATATAATAAGCGGAACATCTGTGTTCCCTCAGACTATCTTTAGAATCTAGAATATCACTAGAATTGCTGATATTTTGTTTCTGAAAGATTCAGTTTTCTGTTCAATTCCTGAACATTCAGACTAGTTTCACGGAAATAAGTTTGATCACTTGAAAAGTTTAAAAAAAAACTAAGAAAATCATTAGGTAACTTGAGTGTTTTAAAAATCATATGATTTCTGTGATCGCTTGAAACAGCTGCCGTGCCATTGAGGTTGGCGGGGTAAAATGTCAAACGTCACGGAGCAAGAAAAAAAGAAGGAACAAGAACACATACACAAAAACAAGAAGACAAACGGCCAATGTGGGGGGAAAGAGAGACAAATCTAAGTTTTGCTTTTTTCTTTCAGCTTGCATAAAACCGAAAATAGTTACACGAATGAAAACGACTAAAGATATGTACGAGAAAAAGAATTTCTGTTTTTGATGTGAGCGAGTTTCGGGAAGGTGGCGGATTGACTAAAAGTCGAGGGGAGTCGCATAATAAATTTAGAAGTTATTACGCTCAGAAAACTTGATGTGATATGTCACAACATCATGAATATGAAATTATAATTTCATACTTTTTTGGACACAGTGGGAATTTTTTAGACTTCCATAAGGGCACAGTTTTTTGGGGTAGTATTATCAAATCAGAAAAAGACAATGATAGATTTTTCAACCTATTTCGACAGATCATCAGAAAATCTAGCCACAAATGTTAGTTTCACACTTCTAACTTTACGGAAAAAATTGGGAAAAAGCAGCTAGATCAAAAGTTGATGTATCGTAAATAAATTCTAAACGTTTGTAGGCGTTTCCATTCTTACCCGGAGCCACAATCTATATGTTTACAGCACCCCGATCAAGAAACCGGCTAATTCATCTTTGCCAAATAAATTTTTTTAGCTTGTCTGAATTCGGGAACAGCAAGATCACCCAACACCATGCGCCATTTCAATTTTTCATAATAATCCGTCAACCTGTTTTCCACTCACCTTCCTCAAGAACCTTTTACGGAACATCATTTCCTTATTTTAAAGAAGTTCTTCCAACGATGACTTTGAAATAAGATTGAATAATGACGGATGAGGGGAAGAAAGATGGCTGATTCTGGGGGAATAGGCTAGGATTTTATGGGAGATCTTTTTTGTATGGGTGTGCTCCCCCCATTTCAAATGACAGTAGTCACAAAAAAAGCTCAGACACTGCCACGAGGAAATTGGGTAAAAAAAGAAATGGATGAAAAATGGGTATTTCTCATTGGCGCTTCCTTATGAGAGTACTATCCATCAATTTCAAAGCTTCTCAGGGAGCCAACAATTAAATGGAAACGTCATGTAGATATTGTTTTTTTTTTTTTGAATAAACTCACGCGTTTTTGGAAGGAATTAGATATCAAGGAAGATAAATGGAAGCAACAAAATGAATTAACAGCATATTCTTATACTGAATCATCCGCTAATTACCTTAATCTAACTTCAAGAGAGACAATAATTAGCATCATCGCTATCTTGTCAACTTATAACAAACCAATTCAATGAATGGATCTGTGTGAAAAGATTAGACAATATAATGGAAAAAATCTGAAGAAATAGTTACTCTTGGCCAAGATTTTGGCAGTTGAGTGAGACCTCGATGAGTTTGTAACCGTTGTTCTGGGTTTGTGATTTGAATCCATTGCAAACAGTTGAGTTTTTTTGACAGAGCATCATTAGGAATCAATTAAATATCAAGGTTTCAGGACCTTAAAATAATTGACAACGACTTTTACTCAAAATCACTGATTCAGTGTAGTGAGAAACAGCACCTCAGGTCACTTTACTGGTCTAAATATGGGCATGTAACAAACATGAACGATATGAACAATAGAAGACGGAGCACAAACCCATTATTCAGAATCAAAGAACCTGACTATTCCGGACCTTCGAAAATTCATCTACTAACATCGAGAGCTTTATATACTGTTTCACAAATCTTGTCAGGTCTGATCGTTTTGAACTTGTTCTTGATTGTTTCTTCCGGACCAGGTGTATAGGAAAAAGATCTATTCGTGGGTAATATGCAGATATCTACACAAGAAAATTTGGCTTGGTTTTCCTAAGACCGGCCGAAAAAATTAAGACCGGCCGAAATAAGACCGGCCGAAAATAAGACCGGCCGGAGAAATTTTCGAACCCCAGAAAAATTACCACCGCCCGAAATATGACCGGCCGAAATTAAAACCGGCCGAAGAGAGAAAACCATTATCACCGGCCGAGCTTGTAAATAAGACCGGCCAAAAGTTGTGAAAGAGTTGGCCAAGAGTTGAGATATTTTTTGAGGTGCTTCAAATTGTTTGCTGTTATTGTTGTTGTTTGGTCCGTTTATTTCCTAAGCCTGGTTTAATAATCGTGTTTTACGCTTTCGAAGGCCAAATTAATAGAACCACCATAGAAATAGGCTTAGAAATCACATAAAAATTGCTTTTTATAGCACAAAATCAATCCAAAATTGTTTATGTTCAAAAAATAAAAAAAATATTTAAACTCTTGGCCGACTCTTTCACAAATTTGGGCCGGCCTTATTTACGAGCTCGGCCGGTGATAAGGGCCTCCTCTCTTCGGCCGGTTTTAATTTCGGCCGGTCTTATTTCGGCCGGTGATAATTTTCAAGGGTCCGAATAATTTCTTTGGCCGGTGTTATTTTCGGCCGGTGATATTTCGGCCGGTGTTAATTTCTTCGGCCGGTCTTAGGAAAACCAAGCCGAAAATTTACTTGAGCTTGAGGCGAATGAATATCGAAAGAGTCGCGAGGCACTCGTCAAGTAAAACATTCTTAACTTGGGAGTTTTCCACAAATAACGATTTGAAAATCGTGGAGAACTGGAACGATAACTGCGAAGGGAATAAGTGTTCGACGACTGAAAAACTCTGCAGAAAATTCCCTCATATGTATACTTGTTGTGCACGAAACTAAAAATTCCTCATCCGTAAGACTCCAGAAATTTCCTAATGACGCTTGTGTTGAAAAAGATCAGCATTACGATACGTGACGTGTTATTACTAACATTTACATTGGGGGCAGACAGTCTCTTTTACAGACAAGAAGTTTCGTCTGATTTTTCCTGCATATTCTCACGGTGTTGTGTTTAGTCTCGATAGAGTGAGCGTTTTGTATCTTTCAATAGAACATTTTGGAGAGGAATATCGAATACGAACTGATTTCAAAATTGTTTCATCGGAAACCTCTTGCTCAGCCTTTTCATGTATTCACAAAGTGTTCCAAATGATTGAAAACAAAAATGTAAACAATCGAAAAATAACAACACATAGTGTAAAATTGCTGGTGATTTGGTATGACACATCACAAAAAAACAACGATACAGCGTTCCGGAAGATTCTAAGTTGCTAATAAGGAAGAGGTGTCTTGTCGCATATTGAAGTAGTATTGAATTATTTCTGTATCGACCGCGTTATGAAAACAACTGAAACCGTTTTGTGAAACCACAGTTCGAGACCTCGTATCTCAAATCTATCATTTTTTGATGAGTCGTCACTCCGATTGTTCCCCCATGATCAAACGTCTCTCTCCTAATCAACGTTGAAACAAGAGCTTGATCTCATAGGAGCATTATTGATTTCCAACGCCGATCGTCGCTCAGATGAACCCACATAATATATTGCTTCATTTGAGGAGTCACTTCTTCCCCTACTAGGAACTCGCGCATTTATCTCCATGTTGAAAACGTGTAAAACAGACTAACCTCTTTGTCTTCGGACAGCTTTATGGTATATGGGATATCCAGCGTCCGAAGTAGTTTCCTCATCTTGGCTCGTTTGATGTACGGCTGTGCGCTCTCCCACATTGCTAATATCTTGTGAATCATTGCTCCGGAGACCATTTGAATACGAAAATTCAAAGTGAAAAAATGCGAACGATAATTCTCCATGCACCGTCTAGTGGGCGGAGCATGCATCTGTTTCGAAACCGCCACGTTGCCTGATGTTGAAAAACGAGACGCAGAGAAACTGCGGTTCTGAACTGACGCGGAATATTTTTACGGCTGTTGAGTCAAAACAGTTTTCCGTATGAAAACTAAAAGCAAACAAAAACCGACATCTTTCGTTGAACAGTCGGAAAGGAGCATTGAAACAAATAGGTTCGGCTTGATTGTAGCTCAAGTGTTCAAGAAATGAGTTCTAGAATAGATTATTCGTACAGACTTTATTGAGTCAACGGGTTCTTCAACTCGATATCAAATCTCTGTTTCTTCCTGAGTTTTTCGTATTTGTAACTTCAATAAAATCTGTTTCGTACGTTTCTAAATGGAGGAACAACTCGAGCTGAGCATTTGCGTTACCGTGCAACGCTTGACATGGATTATTTGACACTCTGACATGTGTCGGTTGATTCCACATTACGTTTTTGAAGGTTGACAAGTTTTAGACAACCAAAAAAACTTTGACGTGGTCTTTACTTTTCCAAGGGTGCTCAACGTTGACGAATAGTGGAAACTTTGGATTCAGATTAAAAATTCAGGGACGAACTTAGGATTAGGAAAAAACAAAACATTTATCTGAGTTTGTCCTTCTATTTTTCATATTGATTGAAGTCATTAATGATGGTATCTTTGGATATTGGTTCTTGTCGCTTTGTCGCAAGCGCTACAGTAAGATACGGAGCTCCACATGGTGGTTCAAGTAAAGTGAGTTAGCGATGAGGCGGAATTTGAGAAGGTGAATCGAGCTGCAAAGTAGATGATCACGAATTAATTCTAGGATACAGTTTTGAACCGTAAAGATTACAAACGTCTGATTCTTCAATTCGAACATATCGAGACGTGTGGATTTTTGTGGAAGGATATGAGTTGCAGTAATCCGGCAGAAGAAATTCAGAAAACCAAATATATAGCTGAATAAGAACATACGTGAAAGTGTTGTATGAGAACCAAAAAAAAGGCCATATGCTGAAGGAATTGTCTGAGTTTGCTTATAACCGTTTGGTGACGTTTGACAGAAATGCTGCTGGGAAGTTGCCGTTTTCTGAGGAACTAATTGAAATGAAAGGCGTTGAGAGAAGATTGGAGTCATCAGCTGGATTCCCAGATGAAGAGTTCATCCAATCTTCTCAAGTCGTTTATTTACGGAAATGATTCGACACTGTTTAAAAATCTGCAGTTGTGGTGTTTGCTACTTGGCATCTCTGAGAAAAATCATTTGACTGTAATCTCAATGCTGATTCATTCCCCGGAAATATCCAAAACAAACAAGTTTTTGAAAAATACATGTAGGCCTATACTTCTCTGTAGAAAGTTCTAGGCCAACAGAATTCATCACTTACTTCATGAAAGCGTATGAGAATTTTTTCGTCACAACTCATTCTGAAATTTAGGAACTTTCGTTTAGGATAACACAAATAATTTTTCCTGTTGTTATTTTCAAACAGAAAGTCACCGTCATACCCTTTTCACAAAGATGAGAGCTCTCATCCAGAGTAGATAAAAAAAAAACGAAAAAATCACAAAATCAAAATTTCGAATAAACGCGCCGTGCAATCTATACGTTTTTTTTAAATTATACAGTAATTGGAATCTAAGCGGAATAACTATTTTTCCGCATATCATTTTTCTTTGAACTGAAAAAAATGTTAATCATGCTCAGGTATCACAATTTTACTATCAATCCTAATGAATAGGTGAACACTTTCTCCAACTTATTCTATTAAAATGAAAAAACCTCACCTGGCAATAGAGAAGTAGCTTTCCACATGTGAAAAAACTCGATAATAGATGTTGACACAAAAATTAGAAGAAACCCATCAGGAAAAAAAACTAAAACCTCACAAGCAGAATATTGAAAACAACAATTTTCTAGATTTCCTCGTTCCTCCTCAATTTTTCCGCCATGGGAAAAACCTGCAAACAATAACTAACCAAAACTAGGAAAATAAGTTTATGATATGATGGAGACGGTGAAAGAAAAAGAATACTAAAATTAAGTAAGTGAATTTATAAAGGACAAAAAAGCCAAACTTTCAGAGATAAAAATAACGGAGAAATGAGTAACAGGTGATAATAATAATTATAGTATAAATTTTGAGATTGAGATTGCGAGGAATTGTTTTGAATTAAGCATTGACACGCGGCACCTTTCTGGCTCTGAGTCCTGATTGATGGCATTGCATGATTTGATCCCAACGAGCAAGGCAAACAACCATATCCTTACGAAGAGATTTGACTCCCCAGAATCGTCTTGGGTTGCTTTGTGGCTGGCACATTTGAACGCATTGTTCTCCGAGTTCAGCGACTCCATTGGATCTACAGCATTCACTGTTGTCGTGGGTTTGAGCAGCACAGTGGACAATCGCTGGGAGGTATTTGTAGAGACGGCAACGGGATGGTTGGATTGTGTGCATCAACTGAAATTAGGGAATTTGCTGTTAGCTGAACTGTGTTTTTAGAAATTGCGACTAAAATTTCATATCAGAACACATCTATAGTGTAGATATTTCAAACATGTACCCAAATAATTTCGTCAAAACATTTTGTTTCCAAAGCTAGTTTTTTTTGTTTCAAGATGTTAGGTTTCTCAACTGACCATTTCGACTGTTTTGAGTAACGACTCTACACAGTACTAGCTTAGTTCCAATTCGTATATCGGGTAGCCTTTGTATTGGACACGCCGTTCTATTAGAGCGTTTTGTTTTAGCTGGTGTAGATTGATAGAAATCTGATTGTGGTCTAATTGAATGTTTTAGCTGTTCAATCTTGTCGGTCTTTGCTATGAGCAAGACAATATGTCAATTTTCAAATTAAATATCGCTGGCAGGAGTTACTGTCAATTTGACAGTAGTTAGGAAGTACAGTGGGCACAATTTCTGTTTTGAAAGTACTGACTACTTTACTGCGAGCACTTTCTAGATCCACAAATTCAAGACTTGTTTCATCAAAACTTTGAAGTAACATGTTCCGGGCCATCTAATATTACATTTCCAAGTATTAGTTCACCGAACAAAAAAAACTATTTTCCGGTTTTTTCATATTTAGGTCTACCCGATTCCACTATTTGACTAAATTCATATCATTTACTCATAAACTTACAACAACTCTAGCCTCAATGGCATTGGTCTCATAAATACAGAGTCCACGGCACTCTGGTGGCACAAATCGTGCACAACAGCTTCCGAAGACTTGGTCTGCTACTTTCCGTTCAATACACGGCTTCCAGTTGCTGGCTTCAGTTCCACAATTCTGAAATTGACTTGTTTTTCGAAAACGTTCCTAAAACACAAACTCACTCCCGGATTATCGAAGTCGATTCCATTTTCCTGGGCAAAACCATATGTGATAAAAGCTGCCAAAAACACGCAAGCCGTCAGCCGCATCATTCCTTCTGTTTCTGAATAAAAAGAACTTGGAAAGTTTGGAGAATTTCGGAATAATAAATTATCAACAAGGACGATTGGGAGGTTACAACTGGCGAACTGCAAAAAAAGCGTGTGGTAGTGGTATAGAAAAGATGGGGAAAAAGAATTAAGATAGTAGCGAAAGAGAAGAAAAGGAATTGAGAAATAGAAGAAAGAAACTGGTATATATCAGAGTAAAGTAATAGTGAAATGATGAGTGAAAGTTTTTGGAAAAAGACAAAGCGAGAATGAGGCGAGGTAAAAGCGAAAATGGAGAAGTGGCCACCTTGGAACCCTCTAGCATCCTTAATTGTAACTTGCTGCCAGACGTGTTTAGTGTAGCTTGGTGTACGATGCATTCTTTTGAAGTGGTGCTTGACTACTGTGAAAAAGTAACTTGAATAGTACTGGCGGTCATTAAACATAATAATAACAAGGTTTGACTTGAAGGTACTAAGTTAGACCTCTGAAACATTCTATCAGATCACATTTATGCATAATAAAGTCGTATCATTGAAGACGTAATAGCTGTGTTCGCATTTTCCGAACGATAGATAATATACTCCCTTGATAATGATGTCTGACCGCTTAACATATATGTTGCCATGTATAAAAATGAAACATCCAACCAGGAAACATGCACCTCCTTTTTAAAAGTGGCGCAACACCGAACAAGGTGTACCTCACTAAAAAAGTGATAAGAATCGCCGTTTTTTATTCCCAAAAATACGTTGACAGAGACCTTCCCTCTCCCCCCACTTTTTCACATCTAAAGGTGTCCTTGATAGAGTGGCCAACGTGAAATATATCCGGTAATAGGCGCGCCGTCGCTTTGCAGCCTTGTAAAGCGAAACTTGGCAAAGGACAAGTTTTGGCGGTCGAAACAAGATGAGACTGTGGTGGTGGGGCGACGATGACGGTGAAAAAATAAAGGAAGGAGGAAGCGTTGCGTCGTTGATTGTCCAATGGCACATTAGAAGATCGTATATCTCTTTCCGCGTTCAATTTGACAGAAGTTTTTTTTCGTATGGTTTTTTTGCCGCCGTGTTAGATGATGTCTACGAGAGAATTTGTACAGAGAGAAATAAAGAGAAAAAAGAACCGCGGCAGGTTAGATGGAGATAACGGGAAATGTTGCATAAATCTTAGGTATCCTGTTTCAAATCTATCGAAAATTGAGAAAAAGACAAGTAGAGAAGACAATAACAAAATTATCAGATTCATCATTTCTCATTAACGATATCTGACGGCAATGTAGGTATTCGAACGTTTTTGAAAAAACTGGGCGTGCGTTCACCCACCCAGAAACGCTGTTATTTGAGCAATTTCAGCTAGGAACAACCGGAAGAAATATTGGAAAACTTCGCCAGATGAGTGTTTTAGATTTAAAAAAAACTCTAGATATCAAGTATGAAAAATGAAATAATTTAGGACAGACTATGCAAAAAAAATCCTAGGGTAAGAACGAACAGGAGCAACAAACTTCAGTTCCAGTTTCTGCATTTTCAGCTCTAAAAATCATTTGAAATTATATTCATTGCAATTTTGAACTCAATTTTTTTTCATTTGAGAATACCTGAACCGGTATGAGAAGTGGTAGCGAAAAATTCTAAAATTCCCAAAAATGCAAAATTACGGAAAGCAATCGCCTCAAAATACCTCCACATAGTTAGCTCCAAATAATTTTTTTTTACAAATATATTGAACAAATATTAGAAAAATCAAGGATAAGTATTTTACAAGTTTTCGATTATTCTGACAGCTAATCTACAGAAAGAATGCAATAAGAATGAAACGGAAGTAAAAAAAAATCTAGAAAAGAATGCAACTACAGTTCCAGCTAGAAAACCGCAAAACTGTTGTTATGCTTTGCTAGTCACACTTCTACAGAATAGTTAGAAGCCAAAAGGGAAAGTGAGAAGTGAAAAAAAACGAAATTTTTTGCATTGTTCCCACCCACTTGATCGTTTCGTCGCTTCTGGTTTCACTGTCTCTATGTGAAGTCAGTCAGCTCCTATTAATCAACAGTCGCATTCAATGTGTGTTCCGTTCCAGCGAATAGAGGTCAATTAGGGCAGAAATCGTACGTACAACAATAAAGATAAGAGTGGGGATGGAAAAAACGGAAAAAAGCAGCAATTTTGGAATTGGAAATAAAACAACGGAAGACAAAATGAAGGGGAGACAAGTGGACTTCACTGTGGGTGTGTAAAAACAACATTTGAGAAGTGAAAAAGAGACGGGGTTGGAAAAAGAAAATGAGATAAGAATATAAAAATTTCGGAAAGTGGGGAAAGCTGGATTTCCAATTGACTGACTTGTGGGCAGAGAAAGAAAAGGGGGTACGATTTCCATTGAATAAGGAAGATGTAGATCAGTGAACCGGTCCCTATAATGTTGTGGCTTCAAATTCAAATTCGTATGCTTAATGAGATTGATTTCTTATTTTGTTCCTCGAATTCCAAAATTAGTCATGAACATTGAACAAATTGAATGATGATATTTGGTAATAGAAAATTTCTTGGCAATTTATTTTTATGGAAAATCCTAGTTCAGTTTTCAGGACAATAAAACGAGCGGAAATATTTTTCTGTAGAAATGAAAAAAATATCTGCATGAAAAAGAGATATATCATTTCCTAGTTTGCCATTATTAGTTCCGAAACTTCAACGACAAATTTAGTTTTGAAAATGGGTGTGTTCTTTTTTCACAATTGCCAAAATTTTTCTGTTACGGTAGGCAATCAGGTCAACAAATATAGTACTGATCAGGAGTACCCGAACTCTTCCGTTTTACAGTTGATTTTAGCTGACTTAGGCTAACTTTGAGCACGGGTCACGCTGTCGAAAAGTTTTCTACAGCTGTAAAATATTTTTGGGTGTATCAAAAATAGCTCAGTCTTCATCTTCATAGTTGACAATTTTTTTCTTGTCACCATCAAAAATTTAGAAGAGTTTCAAGAGTAGTCTTCTACACAACTGTGGTTCAGGAGCTTTTTAAATTGCACAAAATTGTTAGAGCAGTAGAGGATTTTCGACTGTGTGGCGCATTTTCTAATAACCTCAACGTGTCAGATTTAGCACCCAAAGCTCAAAAAATGAAACTAAGAGTACGGGCTCTGAAGTTCAGATCATTTCGAAATGTTCATAAGTGACGCTTTATCTTTAGAATGGATAACGGTAGAATCCCAAGAACACTGCTATACTCTGGACGTGAAAAACCCTTATTTTCATTAAGTTTTTCTCCTCCCATTTTTCTCCCGAAAACTTTATTTTTAGCAAAAAATTACTCGAAAATTTCAAAATTTGGAACAAAGGAAAAATAGAAAATATTATAATGATCTTTAGACCATCAATCATTATCACTCTTTTTATCATATCGTTATCATATTGCATGTATCTTTTCAATTCGTTTTTTTTCTCTAGAAGACAACCGAGAGGAGGTAGAAAGCAAAGGCGACCAATGTTGCGGCGGCAAACGTCTTCGGGGCTGGTGTATGTTTCGCAACTGCAAAGCAGAACACAGAACGAATAGATATTTGATTAGTGTCGACATGACCTACCACAGACCGTTCCATTGGACATCACTTTTCCGTACGGTGACAACTGATTACAGAGATCTTGATCCATTACATAGGATGTGTCGGAAGTCATGAATGATAGGTCATTCTTGGCCATGAAGTTGATTTTTGGGAGTTGTAGTTTGGTGAAGTTCGTGTTGCTCGCAACAAGGATGTTGGGATCGAGAGCTGGGAAACGTGGTAATTATGCGTGGGCAGGTGACAAACGGAAGTAGTGATTCATATTATTCTTACTAATTGTCAGTTTTTGATGATTTTTGAGAAAAGATTAAGACATGAGTAAAAACTATTTTTGAATCATTTCTAAGAGTGATTTTGATAACATTTCAAGAAAAGATTCACTGAGTCCCTAGAGAAAAATGATATGAGACTAAGCTTCTGAGACTGACGAAAAAAAGTTCATTACTATCACGAGTAATAAACCACTGGTTCAAATAGCTTTGAATAAAATTCAGGACTGATTCGGAATTTTTCGCTAAGAAAAACCACCAGGATACAAAAAAAATTGGTACCGAAAATATGAAATTTAGGAGAAAAATTCATTTTCCAAACTCACTAGCTGAAGCAGTTGGCTCTGATGCGTAGACTTTTTCCAGAAGTGGGATACTCAAAGTGCTCAGATTGGTAGACCTGATATAGATCCTTCCATAGACTTCCTTGACATACTGTAGCTTATCGGTGATGTTCATGTTGCTGGTACCCTCTATATACAAGTTGCCGACAATCAACTCGCACCCATCCGGAAGTCCACCACTTATTCCATTAGATGTGGAGTTGCATTCTTTCAGTGCTCCTGAATAGTTCTTCCGTTCGTAACCCATTCAAGATTCTGTTATGTCTCACCAGCTCTACCCTGACAGATTGTGAAATTATCGGCAGCCCCTCTCTGCACATTTGTGTATCTAGCCGCTTCCTCAGAAGTTATACATAATTTTGGGTTGAACGTGAGTCCCAAACGGCTTACTCTGAATCGCAATTTTTTAGTCAGTCGTAAATAACACTTTCTGTACCTAAGAACTGGCATGGCTAGTCGCTCAAGAGCCGAGTTATTGGAAACCATAAAATCCACGGGGTAGCCTGGAAAAAGATGAATTATTAGCGCATGAGTTGACAAGAAACGGAAATAGAAACATACTTGTGTTGGTACAAACAACTGTTCGGAGACGGGCGAAAAAGTCAAGACGAGGGTAAGAGGTACCAGAGACTTGGACACATCCGTTGACTTCTTCGACGTAGGCGAGTTTGGAGTAGAGAGTCTGAATCAAGGTAAACTATAATTAATTCGATAACAAAAACAACACAATCAGGTTAGTGAGTCACACTCTTAGAACAGCTCTTGGTCAATTTTTTTCCCTGAAAAAACCCCTTCTCACTTTGATGTCATCAGAACCAGCGAACAACAAGGAACCGGTGATTCTTGTGCAGTTGTCCTCCAAAGTAGAGAGTGTACCGTTGAAAATGCATTCCTTGGCGATTTTTCCAGCTGAAAATCGTCTCTTCCTGTCTGTTTTTTCAGATTCTACCATAACAAGCCCTCATTTTTCACACTTTTTTTCCAACACGTCATTATAAGTGACACATGTGTAAAAGTCACGAGGATACGGCTCAATGCCTGATTTCTCTTCTATATACTTTGGGAAAAACGGGGGTGGTTATTCCCAGGGTAGGAAAAAAGCTAATAAATAAAAGTTCATGGATCATGTTAGTAGGAAAAATAAAAATAAAGTTTTGGAAGTGATGAGAGTAAAGGGCAACTTTATTGTCATGTTTAGTTTGAACAGGAAATCTGAAAGTGCATTTATTCACATCATTGTCATGGGATGGCTAGACACTTCGTTATTTTCGAGGTAACTTGGTATTAGAGAGAATGCTAATTGGATAGACATCATTCTAGACAGAGAGGAGTACCAGAGTCACATGGTAAACGAACTCCCTGTGGATTCCACTATACGAATCTCAGATAGAGCTGTCAATAAAAAACAGGTATTGTGAATACGGCGCTGTTTCATCATCTCGACTCCGTGCTAGTGGACATGAACTACTCAATAAGGGGGGCTTCCTGAAATAAACATCGGTTGACTGCCTCGGCAGAAAGCATACTAGCATTAATTACTTCCCATTGAAACGGGGGAAATTTTTACTCGCGGAACCTTAGATGGAAACACTGATCGCGTTTGATGATATCCTCTGTTCCTATCCCTATCTATATAAAAGACCTCTCTGAGAACAAACAAGAAAAGGTTGCTATGCATTCAATGAGCTTAC
>GL379788.1:656185-677003 GCA_000143925.2 Caenorhabditis brenneri | reverse complement strand
GAATAAATATTGTCATACGATCCCACTCTCAAATTGGATCATAGTAAAATTAGAAAAGTAATCGAACCAAATGCGCATTGCATTCCTCCCATAACAGCGTGTCTCCAACCCCAAACACCGCCGTATTCACAATACTAGGAAGTCTTTCAAGACAAGTTGGGCTAGTTAACTGATAGGGTAATCATATAGATGAATGGAAAGTCTATGGAATACGTTTACCAATGTGTGTAAATGTGACAATTGGTCATTAGTCAACAGAATAATTGGACACATTTATTGAGAAAATCAAAAAAGGCGGTCGAAATAGGAGACCGCAACTTATGGAAAAATCCGGGCGTGGATTGACTTTTCCGTCTGTCATATCATTTATATATACCTATTAAAGGACCCTTTGTCAAAGCTGCTAGGTCACCGGAACCTTCATTCCTACAGTTTTGGTATCAAGCTATCTTTTCCATGTTCCTGTTTTCATTCTCTAGGAAATAAAACCTTTAGAAATATACTCCTGGCCCTGAGCTCAATATCGAATTTTAGTTTACTATAAATTCAAAAACAAAACAAATACAATTTTCTCCAATCCCATTTTCACCAAAACCAATCAACAAAAACAACAGAATGAAATCAAATTACTTACACAACGATGTTCCCCAGAATGTTGCCAAAATCAGCAGGAAGCCAAGTGAAACACTTTTCAGCTGCTTCATATCTTCTCTCACTTCTGACTTGTGCCAGGTAAAGTGAAAACGGGAGCCTCAGACAAGTTTTGAAGTTAGAATGTGGAAGACAGGAATTGAGGAGGAGGCGGGGCGAGTATCTTAGGCAACCTACACAACAACAGACTCATTCGAAGTAACTCACTCACTCACACACACACTCTCTCTCTATTTCTCTTTCATAATGTCATGATAATGATTCATTTCCCCATGTGAAATAACGTGTGATTATACTTGTCAAAATAGAAAAGAATAGAAGTTTGTTTGAAAAATCGAAAAGAATATAGGGTAACATATATACTCTAGGAAAGAATGAACAGAATTTCATCAAAAATCGTGGTTCAGAAAGTTTTGTCTACGCGTATAAACTAGTTTCTTCAGAGATGAAAATTCACTTGGTCTTAGAAAAAAATTCAAAGAGATTCACTCGGATTATCTCAAATTCGAGATCTGCAAAAATTGAAAACATTTCAAAAAACTGAAGTTTTACATAATATTGATCGTACAGTGAACCATAATTGCCGAATAGTTTGCCGTATTGCTCTGAAAATATGAAAGTAACACATGTTTTCAACCAACAGATTTATTTTTCATTTTGAATTACAAAAACACCAAAAAACCAAAACGAACTCGTACTCCCCGGAAAGTTACTACAAATGATATCATAATTAAAATAATACGACAAAATTAAAAATTATCCCGAAAAAATCAGCAAAGGGGAATCTCCGTAATATGCTACTATTAAAAAACCAAGACTAATAATTTCAAGCAGAAAAAAAAAACAGAAAAGCACTGGGTATGTATTAAGGAATTTTCAATTAAAAAAAAAAGAATATATAATTTTAGAACAGTTAACGTTGTTGGGAGCGTAGAAGTTCAGCTTTTGGTATAAAGACAGTTCCGGCACGTCTATCGACTTCTTTGAACCACTCCTCGGGTGTTGCCATGGATTCATCTCTGTGGCGGGAGAATTGCACCTGCATCTCATATACCTCTCCTATCAGTTCCTCTACATGTGACAGAGGGGCTTCTGTTTCGAAAAGGAGATTCATCAATTCGCGTTCCTTTCCAAGTGTTCTGGTGATTGGATTTTTCATGACCTCCTCCAAGAGGGATTTTTCGTGGTATGTCACCGATCCTGTAATTTAAGCTGTTGAATTAAAAGAAAAAAACCAAAAAAATAGATTTCTCAGAGAGATACAAATCAAAGAAAACATTTTGACATTACCTTCAGTGCCACTTAAAATGTCGACAATGCCGCGCTCCACTTCCTGTTGCCAGCGATGACCGGTTAAGTTGCGACGCCATGCCAGCAAAAGCTTGGCTATAAATCTTCTCAATTGTGGTACATCTCCATCGATGTTTCGGCAAGAAGCTGGGAGAAGAGACTCAGGAATGGCAGAAAATGCGAGAATGAAACTGATCACATCTCGTTTCCTTTCGAGATCGGAAGGTACAATCACAGGGGTTTCAATTCTTTGAAGTTTGGTGTCTGCGTGGGAAGATGTTGGCGATCCGGTTCGTTTCCTGGAGTGGAGCGGGCAAGAACATCCGCGTGGATCATGTGGGATATTGGTTTGGTGCAGATGGCGAGGAGTGTCGTTTCCACGATTCGGACTCGTGCTAAGGTGGAGATGGCGAGGAGTGTCGCTTCCATCATTCGGATTCGTGCTTCGGTGAAGATGGCGAGGAGTGTCGCGCCCACCATTTGGGCTTGTGCTCCGGTGGAGATGGCGAGGAGTGTTGCTTCCACGATTCGGACTCGTGCTCCGGTAGAGATGGCGAGGAGTGTCGCGCCCACCATTTGGGCTTGTGCTCCGGTGGAGATGGCGAGGAGTGTCTCGCCCACCATTTGGGCTTGTGCTCCGGTGGAGATGGCGAAGAGTGTTGCTTCCATCATTCGGATTCGTGGTTCGGTGGAGATGGCGAGGAGTGTCGCGCCCACCATTTGGGCTTGTGCTCCGGAGGAGATGGCGAGGAGTGTCGCTTCCACGATTCGGACTCGTGCTCCGGTAGAGATGGCGAGGAGTGTCGCTTCCATCATTCGGATTCGTGCTTCGGTAGAGATGGCGAGGAGTGTCGCGCCCATCATTTGGGCTTGTGCTCCGGTGGAGATGGCGAGGAGTGTCGCTTCCACGATTCGGACTCGTGCTCCGGTAGAGATGGCGAGGAGTGTCGCTTCCATCATTCGGATTCATGCTCCGGTGGAGATGGCGAGGAGTGTCGCGCCCACGATTCGGACTCGTGCTTCGCTGGAGATAGCGAGGAGTGTCGCGTTCAGCAGTCGTTCTCGTGCTTCGCTGGAGATGACGAGGAGTGTCGCGTTCAGCAGTCGGACTCGTTTTTCGCTGGAGATGGCGAGGAGTGTCGCGTCCAGCAGTCGGACTCGTTCTTCGCTGGAGATGGCGAGGAGTGTCGCGTCCAGCAGTCGGACTCGTTCTTCGCTGGAGATGGCGAGGAGTGTCGCGTTGCTTTAGTAGAGCATCTTTGAGCATAAGATTTGGCTTAGGTGGCGGGAAGACTTTAGGGGGCGTCAAAGAATTTTTAGGAGCCGTATTCTTGACGCGATCCCGCTCCTCCATATTTTTTGTGATCTCTTCAACCAAATTCAATCCTCGAGGTGGTCTCGTCGGAGGGATTCTCACTCCTTGCTGGTTTCCTCCGGTGCTTGCTCCAATTTGGAGATCAACTGCAGCTGGAATGGCTTGGTCTTCGTCGTTAGCCGCTTCTCTTGGAGGAGCAATTGTTGGGCGAGAAGGAGAGGTCTGAACATTTCTATGATGAAATCCTATGTCAGAACACGTGTTTGTTCGTCTTTCTACGAATTTGATGAAAATATACCTCATGATATTCTTCAGTTGAAGGTTGGCCACCATCCGATCTCTCTAAGCCTCTCAAGTTGCAAGCTGTTCCTTCTCTGTTTGAACTACGGGGGTCAGTCTTTGTGGGGCTTATTGGAGCGTGGACGTGTGGACTAGACGGAGCGAGCTGTAAATTAAGATGATGAAAAATCGTGCTAGAACACGTTTCTGCTCTGCTTTTCTACGAATTTGATAAACGTATACCTGAGCTGAAGATTGGCTGCCATCCGATCCCTCAAAATCTCCCAATCCGAAGTCTGCGATGCGGCGATCAGCCATTGTTAGATTGGTCGGAGCAGAAAACAATGCGGGCTGTGAATTAAAATTATAAAAACTCATGCAAAATTATGTTTTTAGCTATGCTTTGCAACGAATTTAATGAAAATCTACCTGAACTCTTCCTCCACTCGAAGATTGACGCCGATTGTTATTGCCACTCTCTGCTCCTTCCAAATCCTCTTGATCGTCTGCGTCCTCGTCTTCGTCCTCGTCGCTGTTGCTCGTGACACGGCGAGCAGCTCGTGGACGAGATGAAGACATCTGGAAATTTCAATGATGAAATCTTATGTCACACCAAATTGTTTGCATGTTTCCCTACGATTTCAAAACGAATATACCTCAACTCTTCTTCCAACAGGAGATTGACTTCTAGCTCCGCCCCCACTCTCGTCTTCCTCCAAATCCTCAGGATCTTCACCGTCGCCGTTCTCGTCGTTGTCGTAGCTGTCGTAGCTGTCGTCCTCGTCTTCTTCGTCGTCACTCGTGTCACGGCAAGCATCTTGCCGACGAGTCGAAGATGTCTGGAATATTCAATGATGAAATCTTATATCATAATACGTTTTTGGTTTGCTTTACATCAACTTGAAGAGTACTGGAAACTCTCATTTGTAGCGGAACTTCAAGCAGAAAAAGTCGTTGTCGCGACCGGTAGCAATTTTGGTGGTCTCTCTTTCAAGTTCAAACCCACCAAACGTCTGTCACTCGTAAGTTCACATGAATTGTTTTTAAAAACTGAGTTTTCCCCTAATGAAAACCTACTTGAGCTTTTCCTCGACCATACGATTGACTGTCTTCGTCGTCATCACTCTTCTCTCCCTCAGAGACATCCATATTGTCTTCGTCGTCGTCATCTCCTGGTTTCGGTGGAGCTTGCGGACGAGACGATGCGAGCTGTAAATTTTGATTATCAAGTCCGGAATGTTTTCTTTTATAAAAATCTACCTTAGCCCTTGCTTCAGCTTCCAAGCGTCTCTTCCTCTCCTTCTTGAAGAAGCAAGTGACCTGAAACATTGTAGGTTATTTTTTTCGAAAACTAAAAGTTTGGACATACTTGATCAGGAGTCAATCCCGCATCAGTCGCAATTCGCGAGCGCCGCTCTTTATTCAAACTGGAGCACTCGTCGAAGGCTCCCAACAAGACGGTGAGAACAGCAGGCGAAAACGCCCCACTTTTTAACTTGATGTTCGAAGGTGTCTGAAATTGCTTCATTTAAAAGGAGCCAATATATATGGATTTTTTCTATTCCCATATGAAAATATTTCCCAACTTTTCTATTTTTTCAAGTCACTAAATCTCACTAATTGCTCCTTAATTACTGAAAAAGACATGAGAAACGCTTTTATTCGAATTATAATCTTTCAAATTACCATTATTTTGGAATAAAATTACTAACTTCCTTCTATTAGAGGGTATTCCTTTTACATTTTTCAGATATGCAATACAAAAATTTGTTGATAACGCTCACAACAACGTGATGGAAAGAGTCTGTCAAGGTTGAAGTCAGTATTAACCGTTCTAATGAGTTGAAATCCCAGATGAACATAGGAAATCAATTCTTAAGAAAGGTATTTCACCCAACTCGGACGATGTTTTCAGAGTTAATCAGTTTTTGAAGTATCGGCTGTAACAAGGAGCGCTACAATCCAACAGATATCAGCCACTAATTTCAAAAATGTTTGAAAAGTAACTGACCCTTCTGTTGACCTTCTTTGGCTTTGGCTTCGACTCCGGCTCCGATTCCTTTTTCTCTTCCGCCTTCGACTGACATCCAACTTTGGGCTTCGCCTTGATCTTCTTCTGGCTTGCCGCTCCTTTTCCTCTGCGATTCCTCCTTTTATTCTCAAACCACTTCTTCACCTGAAAACATTTTTTAATTTTTTTTTTCAGACATTCTAATATACCTGTTTGAGAGTCAGTTTCGTCCCTTCGACCAGTTCTTCCATGACGTGTAGTGGAATGGTGCGGTCGGTCCGTTGGTTGTAGTCGACCAGCACCTTAGTCAGCTTCTCATTATCTTCATCGGAGAATCCCATGGTGATACTGGAAGTATTGAATTTGAAAAGGAAAAAATGAAAGATTTTCTTACCGATGGGAACAGCCAACTTCTCCAGAAAGATTGATGTGCAGATGTTGGTTGTTGTATCTGCAACACAAAATTTTGATAACAATAGTGGGAAAAAAATTATGAAAACGTATACGAAACTCAAGTTTAGGGATAGATGGTTTGTGGTTTTAGAAAAACTGGGAAATCAGAGAAAGAAGATGAAAAATAACCATTCAAAGGGAAAACCTGAAACTTCAATCCAGTTACTCTATTCGAAAATTTCAAATGAATATTTTGGACGGGTGTATTAATTCTTTTTCAGCACGTAAGACTAGCAAATGGTTTGGGACATGTTCTCTAAAAATCATTCTCATAGTTGAGACTCTAGGAATCGCACCCGTTCGTCCGGAAATCTTTTCCATTTCGCACTTTTCGGGTAGGATGAAATAACAGCGACAAGCAAGGATTGGGCTTGAGACCAGTTAGGAAAAAAGTTGGGACAAACGAATTCAACAAGAAGATTTGATATGGAGAATAGAAAATTTTCATGAAGCGAATTCTAGGGTCTCATTAGGAATAGAGAACAGATTACTAATTGGAGGATTGGAGTAAGCGAAAGGGCAACATTTTATACATAAGAAGTGATTAAAATTAAGAAGGTAGACATTGAATTTGGGTGGAAAAGATTTGATTAATATGAGAGATTTTAGACTGCTTAGGGGTAAAATGGATACAATTTTCGAAACATGCGTGTGAATATGAGAAGTAGAATCAGATGGATAACTCAAAAAATTAGAAAGAGGAATGACGGTGGTCTTAATATGGAATAGAGTTTTGGGGCAATAAAATCGAAATTGAAAGACTGATGGATGTTTTTTTGAAATTATATACTACAAGACTATCGATTGGAAGAGGAAAACAAGATATTCCGGCTTACTTGTAATTGACAGAATTTTTGTCGTTAGTCAATAATCTAGAACATCACGGAATTGCTTTCAAAATGTTATCATTTCGTTTTCGAATTTATCTAATGACGCACCCGCCTATTTTTTTTTATTCTACAGACGCTAGAAAACCAATAACAAATTTTCTGGCTTAGCAATAGTCAGAAGAAAGATAAGAAAAACGACATTGTTGATAAACCAAAAGCAAAAAGAAACTGTTGCGTTCACCCATCCTCATTACATATGCGATGTGCAGTGTATGCGTCTCTGAGAGATATACAGTCTCTCCGACGGTTTTGGGCTAGCTCGCTTTCCTTGGCACCTCTTGCCTCTCCTCTTTATAAGTGCTATGTCGTATACTTTTCAAAAGGGTGTTGCGGCCCCTGCTTGGCAGGAGAATGGCTGTCCTCTTTTCCTTCAACACAACACACTGATACCCTTTTTCCGGGGTAACCAGTCTCTAGCCCACACCGGCAGCTGCCTTTGGTGGTCTGAGTCTACTTTTGCTTGTGCCCTAAATTTGAGAAATGAATAAGGGAAATGAGAGGAAAAGGTTAATGGGAGAGGAAAGAAAGATAATGAAAATGAGAATCATCACAACTGAAGAAAACTTAATTAAAAATATCGAGTCTGCACGCTTTTTAGGCCACATAGCGCATGCGGTAGCGATTTGGGTGATCTGACAGACTGGCCACGTGTTCGAGCCCACCAGGGTAACAAATTTTGTGATCAGAGAAGGATTTTTTCTCATTGTGAGAGGGAACATTCGAATTATGAAAGGTTCGAAAGTCGCGCGCTCAATGAATGACTTCGTTTTGCCAGGACCTCTGCGTGGTCGTCTGGTGTCTGACCCGACTGACCGTTATTTAGCCCCTCATCACTACAAACACTTTCAACATGTTAGTTTCAAGAGAGGTTTGAATCTGGGAAATAGAGCCATCGATTAATAGCGAATGAGACAAAATAATGGAAAAAAGGATTGGCAAATATGGAAAGAAGAGGACGATTCCTTCACAGTAGGGCGTTCATAAAATATGGGAATCGAATAAAATCATAAAATATGAAGAAAGAGAAAGAAGAGTGATGGTAAAAATCTTTTCATGAGAAATCGATGTATGATTGAAAATATGAGTCATGAATATCTAAATTTTGGAAAAATAATTTGAAAAACAGATGACTGTTTATGAAGCTATTATTTCATAATTTCTGTCATAAAAACAGTAGCGAAGTCGAAAAACTCTTGAGACTGAAGGTTTTTGGAAGGTGAGAAAAAATATGCTGGAAGAAAAAAAACAAGTATAAACCAGAAAAGAAGAAAAAGCTCATATAGATTGAATGGCTCAATTAGGATGAACTTCACACAGCAGAAATGAACCTTAATTTATTGAAGAGAGCTATAGTTGTCAGAATCCCGTTTTCCGGAAAGACCTGGGGCCGTATTCATGAGCGTTTTCCCAGAGGAAATGCAGTGCCAATTTTTCACGGAAAATAAAATTAACACTGTATTTTCTCTCGGAAAATGTTCATGAATACGGTAGAACTCACCGAGATCTAATTTTCTTCCTGATCGAAAATTCGGTTTTGAAGAAAGTTATCTACCAGGGAGGTCGACCTGGTTGAATGACATTTGGCCACTATAATGAGAGTACAAGTTCCAATCATATTGTAATAATGAATATATGAATCTACAAGAAAGCGGAGAATGCTTGATGCATGTAATTTTTTTCCGATTCTTCTCATTTCAAAAACTCTATAAACCAAAACACCATCTTATCAAGACTACCTTTTCGGGGAATATATTGATCGTCTGCACCCTATTTTTTATCTGAAAAATTCCTTATGTATGCCTTATCAATGTAAAATACTTTTCTCGCATGTACATAATTCACTTTTCGTAGTTTTCCACTAACTTCTTTAGAGTTAAAACAATTATTCCAAAAACTAGATGTGTTCTTTCGTTTTTTTCTTTTTTGACATTTATTCAAAATTATTACTTTATTGATTATGTATCACACAAAATATACAAATATCAGTCTTACTTTGAAAAAAATACAACAAAAATTTTAATTTATGACTTCATATAATTTTGTTAGCATATAATCAATACTAGTTATTGGGACAAATGTAGCCGCCACTCCGTTTGTGAAGATTCGTATGTCTTCGGAAACTTTCTTTGTGATAGGGTGCTCTTCTGGCACGTCTAGATTCAGCATCAAAAACTTCAGCAATTTCAAACATTCAATGAAGGGCACGAAGCGGTCTGTTCTTGTAGGGTAGAATGTGGCAGCGAGTGATAATGCTCCATGAGCTTCTTGAAATTTAGTTGAAAAAATTTCCAGTGTGATATCTTGATTTGGCCTGCTCGATACGTGTTGGTGTTGCATTTTGAAGAGAGGGAGACATGCGGTTTCAATTACAGCAGAGTAATTGAGAATTTGTTTGGAAAGTCTCCTGGCGGTAATAGTCGGCGCTGCAATGACTGGTACTTTTCGAGAAGGCCCTTCTCCGAGCCTTTGAACCGTGATCATCACGTCTTTGCTGAAATTAAGAACAGTTTCGGAACTAATTCAGTTTTCATGTAAATAAACTTACTTTCTCTTTGGATTTTTTGCCAGACCATAAAATGAATGAGTTCCCTTTTTTTCGTAGCTCCCATCAAAAGCGCTAAAACTCTCAATACGGTCATATTGGTCCAATGATAACGTTCCTGCTTCTTTGAGACTGTACCTGGTAACAGTTATTTTTCTTACAGGTTGTCAGTGTAAAAATTGAATTGAACTATTTTTCACAGTACTTGAAAATCAACAGAATTAAATTTTTCACTACTGTAATCGGCTCTTCTTGAATTGAATAGACAAAAGCCAATTTTCGAAATTGGATGGGACTGAGAGAGGGATCAAGTAGTTGAATGATCCAAAGGAAGTCGTCAAAAATAGGATGAACCCAAAAATTCCAATGAACGGCAATGACACATTGAGGACTCGTTTTTGTGTGATTTTTTGATTTCAAAACTATAAGACATTATGCTTGAGGAAAAAAATAAAAAACATTTTGAAAAAAGAGCACATTCTCAATATGTCATTCTAATTGATATACATTTTGGGTCCATCCAATTTTTTGACCCCTCTCTTAAGTCCATCCATTTTTGAAAAGTGGCTTGGGTCTATCTAACTCAGGTAGAACCCTTTACTCATCCTGGGAGTGCCCTGATGCTACCTGTTCAATGGGCGATATTTCGATTACTAGCAAAACTGCTGTCAAAACATGAACAAAAAAGGAAGAAACAGAGGTTCCTGTTCACAACTCTTTGATAACTTTTCTGGTAACCCAGATATGACTCTCAAAAAATTCCTTTTAGGTCAACTCACTCATCTTTCCGATGCTCTGGGACAGCAATACTGAGAAGAAAACATAATTGCACTATTTGATGAGGTGTCAATTGCGAGTTTTTGTCTTTTCTGGTGACAGCCCTCTTGATTCTGAAACATTGCCATTTTACTTTTTTTTTCAAATTAATTCAATAAGCACTCACTGGCTTCTGAAATTCATGGCATTCTTTGGCTTGCTGCCCCCCATATAACGAACACATAGCGAACTAGTCTTCTCTGGGCGGGTACAGTCCTTGGTGTTCTCAAGAACCCAGTCGAGGAACGGTTTTTGCGGAATTTGGCTAGCTTCCATTGGAAAGGATGGATGTAGGGGGTAGGATGTAGGGTCTGAAACTTCTTATTTTCACGTAAAAATGTGATCGCTCAATGAAAACATCCGAAAAAAAATCATTGAAACTATTATTCAGTAAAAAAGACTTTTTTGATAAGGTCAGCGTTGACCGTCCGAGCATTGCCTCCATAATTGTCTGATAAACTCCGTGTCTTGTTTTCGGCGTTTTTTCTCGCAATTCGAGTCGCCACCACATGCACTTTTCCGTCGCAACGTTTCTCGGATTGATAGCGATAATCAATTTTGTCCCGAAAATGGTTTTCTTCAACGGTCAAAAAAGTATTGAAATTATTTTCATTGATGGTTTATTGGCGTCAAGTGTTTCACTGTAAAACCTGTGCAGAAAAGAGATTAGGAGACTCTGGAACACATTCCGGAAAATAGAATCTGAGAAATGAGCACACTATTATGCCAAAGTTCAAAATTTTTTTGATTTGCTGAAAAAAAACCAATGTTATTCATCTTGGATTGATAGCGATAATCATTTTTGACCAAAAAATGGTTTATTCCGAATGAATGGAAATGAAGTTTATCATGTCTTTCCTTGGGGAGTTTTCATTTGGTTTCAGATAATACAGGTTTAACCAAAATCAGTTGCTTTTCCAGCTTTATTGGTGATGAAAAATCTATGGAAAAAACCAAGTAGTTTTGGTAGCATCACAGAGTAAACCGCTAAAAACCTTTTAAAAGAAGCATATCATCATGTCAGAATATCAGAATGTGGAGGGAAACCAATCAGTTCCATTTTTTCAACTTTTTTTCGGAATGAGACAAATTTGAGCATGAATTGTTAACATTTCCATAAATCATCTCTGTATTTACGGTATGTCCGATTCAAAACGGTAATCATCATTGTTGACCGTCGCAATGCCTCGGTACTTGTCCGATAAACTCCATGTCGAATTTTCTCCGTTTTCTCGTGCAATTTGAGTTGCCACCAATTGCACTTTTCCGTCGCAATATGCCTTGGATTGATAGCGATAATCAACTTTGCCTCGAAAAATGGTTTTCTCAAACGACTGGAAAAAGAAATTGATATCAATTTATCCGGGGAATTTCAATATTGTTGTAGAGTTTCTCAGGTTGAAGAAAAAACATCCGCCTTTACAGTTTCATCGATGAAAAAAACTTCAAAAAGTGTTTTTGAAATTTTAGGTGGCAGAATACAGTTATCGTGAGCAGCTTTTTCGGAAAAATGAACAAATAATCAAGCCGAAGTACCGCAGTGTTGAAAGAAATGAATCTGAATTTTTTTGTTTTGAATAACTACTTGGTGAGGGACTAATTTGAAACATGAATTCTTTCAAAAATCGTTTTTCCAATATGTGTTTTTTATAATATTCGAATATTTGATGTTTTATTGAGAACAATCATCATCAACGTTGACCGTCCCAGCACTGCCTCCGTACTTGTCTGATAAACTCCATGTCCAATTTTCTGTGTTTTCTCTCGGAAATCGACTCGCCACCAAATGAACTTTTCCGTCGTAATGTGGATTGAATTGATAGCGATAATCAATTTCGACCCGAAAATTGTTTTGTCACACGACTGGAAAAAGGAATTGATATGAATTTCATCGAGGAGAATTTATTTTGTTTCAGAGTTTTCGGGTTGAACAGAAGTCAGCCGTCTTTCCAGTTCCACTAATGATAGAAAATCTGTGAATAAATAAATCGGAAAAATAAGGTGTGAGCATACAGTTATCGTAACCATCTGAAAATTTAAAAAGTGAGCGAACCATCGTGCCAAAGTACCGCAGTGTTGAAAGAGATCAATCTGAACCTATTTTTTTGAGTAACTATTCGGTAAGCGACTAATTTGAACCTGATTTCTGAACACTTTCAAAAATCTTTTCAATGTCCGACTGAAAACAATAATCATCAATGTTGACCGTCGCAGCACTGCCTCCGTACTTGTCTGATAAACTCCATGTCCAATTTTCTGCGTTTTCCCTCTGAAATTGAGTCGCCACCATATGCACTTTTCCGTCGTAATGTGGATTGAATTGATAGCGATAATAAATTTTGAACCGAGAAAGGTGTATTTAGAATGGTAGAAAAAATTGTAATGACTCTCCTCGGGGAGTTTTAATTTCGTTCAGAGATTTCAAGGTTGAACAGAAGTCAGTTGCATATCTTGTTCTAATGATGACAAAAACACCTCCTGTAAAGAAAAAAAAGAAGAACACTGGTAGTGCACAAACTTTCCATTTCTCTGACCTGAAAAGTGATCGCACTATCGCAAAACAAAAAGAGTTTTCAATTACTGGAATTTGGAATTCAAAGTATCTTTACAAATAAAAGACCTGTTGAATATTTTTGATTGATATCCGATCAAAAAATTATCGGGAAATGGTTTCATTATAATGACGGAAAACAAATGATATGGTTTTCATTTGCCAATTTCATTTGGATAAAGTAAAAGCCGTCTGTATCAATAGCAGAAAAAAGTTCTCATTTGCTGAAAATTTTGGAATACTGAAAAAAAAGGCTCATCATGTTTTTGTGTTTGAAAAAATAACTATAAATTCAGAATGGAAATCGAATTATTCACATTTTCTTCTATCGCAAATATCCAGATTTTCTACTTTCTTTCCACATCAATATGTTTATTTGGTCCCCAGAATTGTTTTTCTGCTTCCAATTATATTCTATACATTTTCGAGACATTTCGAACAGAACAGAGAGCAAAAAACAGAATGAAAACAACTTCCATTCCATTCCTATATATTGACATGACCTTTCTTGTTTTCTTTTTTCCTTAGAGCATATGTTTCCTCGCATGATTCTTTAGAGAGACCACCGCAAGTGAATAAACAAACATTAATGCGTACACAACTTCCCAATTGAAAGGAGCTGTCCAAACCAGCAGATTGTACTTTTTCTTATGAGAGCTTTCCAATTTTCTTCTATAACTTGTGATATTTTGATCCCTTGATTGTTGCCTAGAGAGGTAGGAGAACACATCAACAAAATATTATCCCTCTCGGTCATTTGGTTGACGTCATTTACTGTTTTTTGATGTTGAAACTAACACAAATAACCTGGAAAAACTGGATTCTAGAATGACTTCCTATTCAGAATACGGTTTCGTTTTCCCTATTTCATAATCCAATATACGCTTGACTCATCCTTTTGAAATAGGTATGACTTTTCACTTTTTACAGAGAGGAACACAATTGAAAAGAAGAATCGAGAAGGAGGAGAAGAATGGAGAATATTGAAAAAGTTTTGAAATCGGAATCACTTCCAAAGCACTCTGTTTCTCGTATTTTGTCATTTACCCGGTATGAAATAGATCTGAAAAGTTGGAGAATCCGAGAGAAAGAGAATGTTATAGGGTGGGAGATGCTGCGGGAAGAGTACTGGGTGAAAAGAAGAGAAAGGGAGACAAACAACATAGCACACACACAATTGAAAAAAAGTAGTGACTGTGTTTTCTTTTTGACTTTTCACACAAACACACCTGCCCTTTCTTTCTTCTCATTTTACTGTTGCCACTAATTAACACCGATTTCTTTTGATTGACCGACTTTATATTTTGTTTTTTTTCTAAATGATTCGAAAAATTTTTGAAATTTTCTCTTTTTTTCGAAGTTTCATAAGAAAACCTGTTTCCTCCCCCTGTAATTCCAGAACTTCAGGAAATTTTGGCTGAGTCAACTTTTATTTTCTAGCAAAATAAACTCTGAAAATTTCCGTCTCATTTCCGGTTTCATTTTCTCACGGGCACCCTTTCAATTCGAAATTTTATCAACCAGTCATTTTTCCCTAGGTTCTCATGGATACCGATTCTTTCCGATTTCTCCTCAGCTCCTTCTCTTTCCAAATTTTCCCGGGCTCATTTTTCTGTGGCTCATAGTTTTCATAAATAATTTTTTCAGCTCACAAAAGAAAAGAATCATGACGGAACCAAAACCAGAAGGCACGAATCCCATCAGGTGGCCGGAATATTCGGATTGTCAATTTGAAGATTGTGCGGAATGCGGTCTTGTTATTCTTGGTGAGCCGATATTTTGCTCTGAGATATTAACAAAGTTTTAGGGATTTTGAGGGAAAAATCGCAAATTTTGGATCAACTAGGTGTTAGAAAATGATACATTCAGCTGACCAAATCAAGTTAAATCTGAATTTTTTATACCAGAATCACAGTTTTGTAGACTATTCTTCATGAAGAACTTCCACCGTTCGACCTATTCCAAAATACACTATTTTAGGCTCAATGTTCACTTGTAACCTTTGTGAAAACCACCATATCTGTGCTTCCTGCTACAATGACACTATTGTGGAGGAGAGCATCCATTCGGAAAAGTCCCAAAACCTACCAGCTGAACATCCACACATGCATCATTCATATCGTCTGGACATGTCCCCTTTTGGAAAACGTGAGTTCCATTCCCATCTCTGACCCTTCCAGAAAAAAACAAGAATTTTTGTTCAGTGGCGTTTCCGGTGCATGACAATCCATGCGCGAGTTGTGGCTCCAAAGTTTTTCCGGGATTACGCTACGTGTGAGTTTGAATAAATTTATGCCCCCAACCATTTATAACATATGATAGCTTTTCAGGTGTCCAGAGATCTGCCCAGATTATGGAATATGTGCTACATGTTTCATCAAAAAGAAGGGAACCGATGAAATTGAGCTATTTGAAGCAGTCCAAGCGAACCCAAAACTAGAGAAAAAACACCAAATTGGTGCAGCAATTGTGACACAAAAATACTATGGAATTGGGTTGGCAAGGTTGGATTGGTTTCAGATTGACAAAAATGATGAGGTAAACAACACTCAAAAAAGGAGAAAAAAAAAACAAACACACAACAAAATTCCAGGAACAAATGAAAAATCTGGGTCGTAAAATTGGATTCGCTGTGTACCAATATCCAACAAATCTTCCTCAAGAAGAAAGGAACAGCTTGAACCCTGATCAACTAGAGGAGTTGATCAAAAATATTGAATTAGAAGCTTCCAAAGAAGCGGAAAACAACAACAAGAAAAAGAAGATTGATGTCAAATTTATTCCAGAGTTTGGATATACCAAAGAAGTGAGTTGAAAATGAGGTTTAGAGAAAAAACAAGAATGTTGTTTAGCAAGAAGAACACATAGTGAAACTTCGTGAGGAATTATTTGACATCAATAGAAGACACAAGAAACTGAAGGAAGGAGAGTCAAATATTGTGGAGACGAAGTTTGTGTTCATCAGTTTCTTCGCAGATGGATCACATTCAAACATTGTGAGTTGTAATGAGAACTGTTCATACCTCATAAAAAACCAGTAGCATTACTTTGTTTTGTCGATAATTTGCAAAAGTTCTCGGGAGAAAACTCATTAGTTAACTCGAAAACATAATCTAATTGACTTTCTTGTATTGTTGGGGTCCATTCCATAAGAATAAATCTCCGAAGTTAACGAATTTGTAAGCTAAAACTTAAAAAGCCTAGTTACAACTTACTCTTGAAGATAATCTCAAAAAAATTTCAAGAGAATATTCATTAGATCACTTGAAAACATAATCTTATTGACTTTTTTGAATGGTTCGGTTCCATTCCATAACAATGACTCTCCAGAATTACTGATTTTGCAACCTTAAACTCAAATAGCCGGGTTGCTGCAAAAAAAACTCATTTCGTTCAGTTCATATTCCTATAGATTTCTTTTCTTAGCTCCCTCTCATCTGTCTCCGTATCAATGACACCAAAACGATGTATGTGGAGTCTACTGGAAGAACTTATGATGATTGGGATGACTTTCTCAGCAAGAACAAGCTCCCAGAGTGCAACATTCTCTACCCGGATTGTGGAATTTATGAGGTAACTTTTACAGAGATATTTATTATGAAATGTAGAACTGAATTCAGATGGAACCAGGAGGTATTCTCAATCTCCGTTATGATATCTCAAGAAGGAGCAAGTTGCCAAGCAAAATTGCAAAAGTAATTTTTTCCGACAGAGTCTCCTTAATTATGTTGCAATTTTCAGATCAGTGACCGTAGTGCTATGGGTATTGGAATCGCTGCCACCATCGGATCTGTCATTGGACTTTTTACTCCTTTAGCCCCAGTTGCCGCCACTACATTGCTCTACACGGCAATTGGAACTGGTGTCTACACAATGGCAAGATCCGGATATCACATTGTGGATAGAGCTACTCATAATGAAAATGTGAATCCACTCAGAAGTCGTGAGAATTTTGTTGATTGGCTGGCTGTCGCAGCTTCATTGGCTTCATTTGGAGCAATCGGAGGTTCAGCGGTAAATAAAAATCTGTTTGGATTGGAAAGTATGAATTACTGTTTTTCAGTACCTCACAGTAATGGCAACTCAAGGAATTGAAGTTAGCCAAGCTATTGAGTACACAGTAAATGCTGCGATTTTTGCAAACTTTGCTGTGTCTGGAATCGCATTGACTGCATCAGGATACAACATTTTTGAAAAAGTAAGTATTTTGATCTTGTTATTAAAAGAAATGATTATCATTTTTTTCAAAAATTCATAAAGTGCATTCATCAGATATCTTATAGTGACAGATTCAAAATCCAAGTCTCTCCAAATCTCAAAAACATATTCTAATTTCCAGGTTGCTAATGGTGAACGTCCAACCCCACTGGAACTTTTCCAGTTCTCCACCAGTTTGTTGTTCTTCACCAACGCTGCGGTCAACCTTCAAACTGCTGAAAAATTCATTCAACAGGTAAAACTCCTCTTCTGCTCAAAACACAACTGATAACTTTCAGACTACCCAAGAAAAAATCAACGAGTATCGTGATGGTTTGAAAACAACAGAGGATAAGCAGCAATTTGATAACACCATCAACGAGAACATGAAGAAAACTGAGGGACAGCCAGGAAGTGAGTTAATTACCAAAAAATAAATGAGTAAATTGGGCAATGGTTCAGACTCTAAACTCAAAGCCAACTTGGAAACTATCAAGGATATCCACAAGGCTATGCTTGCTGATAAACACGTGGAGGCGCATATCCGTGAGTAATTTTCCTAAATATCACTGAAAAGTATTCACATTCGTTTCAGATGAGCACGAACTCCCTAAAAAATCTAAGCCAATGCCATCCTCAAGTGTCCCCAAGATGCAAGCCAAGCAGCTCACAGTTTCCGATAAGAAGATTGTTGAGGAACATCTCCAGGCTCTTGATGCTCGAGGACAGTCGAAACTGCCTGCAAGCAAACAGAAGATTACCACTTACTTAAATGTAGGGTGGGATGATATTGCTGCAAAAGTTAAAGCAGTTTTGTCTGGTGGAGCTGGTGGTGCGATGTATGTTTTTTTTAGTTTGGTACACCTAACAAATGAATTTTTTTAGCACTGAAAAGCTGATCGAAGGAAAATCCAAGAAAGTCGTCACTATCGACAATGGAGATGAAGGTTTTATGGGTGCAAAAGTGGAATCGATTCCGAATGGTGTTGCTATTCGGAAAGGAGTCATCGACAGAATCGAAATCACACTTGATGACTTTGGACAGCCAATTCCCCATTTTGTGGAGGGAACAATTCGCTCCGGAACTGAACAAAGCGTGAGTATTTTCGAACATAATTATTTTTGTGAAGGTTGATTTCAGGTTGTCCGTATTCGCCTTGAAAATCGCGGGGCACTCGGAAACATCAGAGCAAAACCAAAAGTCCGCATGTACAAGGACAATTCTTCAAAAGGAGTAGAGATTGATGACCGGGAGTTATCAGAAAATTACTTCATGTGCTACGATTGGTCATAGATTGTGATTGTTTTTTTGCTTGTATTTTGAGAATCGTGTAATATTTCCAACTACTGTGTAGGTTCGCATAATTAACAACTTCTTTTCATAAATAAAGTTTTTTTCTTGAAATAGACCTTTTTTCAAAGTACTTTAAAGAAACTAGACGACTCATACGATTGTTGTTTCGATGCTGTTCCGGTTTCACTTGTGGAAAATTTAAATCTAAACCAAAGCATCAACTCAGAAGTTTTTTAGCTGTTTCCTTTTTCTATTTGCTTTCAACAACAGTTAGGTACAGTGTAGATGAACTAGATGCTTTGGGTTTGTCACTTGAACGCTGCAAAAGTTGCAAAAACTGTAGATAAGAGGAATTATTTGCAAAATTGATGTTTCTTGAACTTCAAAAACCAAGGTTCAGATGTTTCTATAAATTTGCACCCACTGAACAATTTTAAGACAACAGCTTCTAGTATGAGGACATTGAGTTACTAGAAACAAAAAAAGTTGATGTTTATTAGAAATACAAAACGGATCAAAGAATACAACTTGTATTTTTGATTGAAACAAAAAAAACTACACGCAAGCAACTACCGGAAACTAAAACACCAAAAAAAAACATTCTCAATTTCTACTCTTCAAATAAACTGTAACTTTCTCTGGAGAAATAGTTGCACACCCTTGATATTTCAACTCTTTCTCTGTCTCTGGACCAGCATAAAGTGTATATTTCTTGAGTACATGTGCAAGTGTAGTTTTCGCTTCGGACAGTCCCATTCTCATTCCAACACATTGTCTTGGTCCAGCTCCGAAAGGAATCCAAGACATAACGTGACGAGGAGTCGAGTCAAGCCATCTAGAATTATATTAGATTGAAACTATTTTTAGTTGTGAACTAACCGCTCGGGTACGAATTCCTCAGCGTTGTCACCCCATATTTCTTTACTCAAGTGAAGGGCACCCACATCGGCTTCAATTCGAACTCCTGCATCAATGTAGTAGTCACCAAGAGTAGTTGGGGTCACACATTGTCTCGAGCAGGCACTGAAATTTAATATTGAATTTTTCTTCGTAAATTGAAATGAAAGTACTTACAACCAACCAACTGGGAATAATCTCAATGTTTCTTTGATAATGGCATCCACAAATTTCAGCTTACTCATATCATCGAAAGAAATATTATCCGATGTGCAAATCTCATCAATCTCTTTCTGAGCTTGTTCCATTTTCTCTGGGTGTTTCATCAACATATGACAAGCATAGGCAAGAGTGTTTGCAGTTGTGTCATATCCAGCTACCAAAAATGCAAAGCAAGATCCAGTAATGGAGTTCAGAATGTCTATTTTTACAGGTCTTTCGCAATTCTTGAGGGTTTCGGAGTAATATTCAAGGAACATATCGATGAAATCAGTTGGTGGATTCTCGATTCCTTGGTTTACATTTTCCAACTGCAAACCAACAAATCAAAACGAATTATCACACTGATAACATCCTTACCCATTCCTTATACTTTGTCCCCACTGCTGTTCTACAGTACATCCAAAGTTTCAATGAATTGCCACCCCGAACGTTTTCATGTAGAATGAAAACATTTTTCACTGCATTCTCAAAATATGGGAACAATATTGCCAGGTACCAAGGTAATACTCGATGAGTTTTAGTGAACATCTGGAAAAAAATGAGAAGTTATCTCTTGGTTTTTCGAGCAAGCCAAAAAATTCAGTAGTCAATTTAATGGAAAGTTTTATGTGAAGATGCCAGCTGCTGAACATCTTGATTGGTCCTATGAGAAACTTTGAAAAACAATGGGATACGGCTCATGAAGAAAAGATATATCTTTCATTTTCTGCTCGGCGTAACACATGCCGCTGGTCGGCTAAATGGTTAGGCTTCATGCCTTCCATTTTTCAATTTTGAGTTCAATTCTCACAGAAGTATTATGCGGGTTTTTTCGGGTGACCAAGAGAAGGTTTAGAACGTTATTCAATTAAAAATTACAAAAAAGTGAATTTTGCCGAAATGACATGTTCATTTTCAAAAACAATATGCGCTATTGTTAGTACTCTTTCTGACAAGTGTTATCGTGACACGCATTCATGATTTGTTTTTTTTTCTAATTTTTTCTCCTGTTCATTTTGTTAAAATTTGATAATGTGTGAATAGTTTGCCAAGACATTCAAACTCTATTTCCAGTTTTCAGACAATCAGCTGGTCCTATTCTAATTGATCAATGAAATGTTTACGATTCTTAAGGCATGATGCCAGGTGCTAGAGTTTTCGATTGGTTCCCTGAGAAAATTTGCCAAGATATCTTGCTCAGAAAATAAGAAATCTTTAGAACTTGCCCCGCTTTCTTCTACCTTCACTCATGCCGCTGGTCGGTGTAGTGGTTAGGCTAGATGCCTTCCATTTTGTGATTAGGGGTTCAATCTCATCAGAGGTCAAAGATGATTTTCCTTTTCTGAATTACTTACTGTTCGCACAAGTTAAATTTATTTGTTATCCCAAAGAAGTGAGAATGGAGTTCCAAATGCGGGTGTACAGATGGCC
>GL379788.1:616169-654229 GCA_000143925.2 Caenorhabditis brenneri | reverse complement strand
AAAAAAACTCGTGTTCATTTTTCATTCTAGGAACGTATGAACTATCCACGTGTTTCAGATCTATACTAGAAACAAGAGTTTGGTTAACTTTACAGCTATTGAGAAATCCACCACCGCCAATAATGAAACATTGCTCTTATCTATCCATGAATAGATTTTCACAATGTTCCTGATGAGTCATAATCAATTTGAGTAGAGAACATGGTTCGGATCCGTTTTTTAATTATAAAATTCAATTTTGACGCTCCAGTCTGCTTGAATACTCATTTTCACCCGTGTTCATCATTATGACTACTATCGCCGGTCGTTATTTTCCATCTTTTGATTTTTTGATCCTTCCTCCTTTCCACGTTCATATCCCCAATTTTTATGTAGCATTGTAGCTTTCAAAATACTTTGTTTGTACTGACTATTTGACAGGCTTCATTATGTAAGCATACAAGTGACAGCTCCAAATTTTGCAGAATCTCCTGATTCTCCAGTTATCATCTATTTCTAGTTTGATAAAATTGTATGTGGTGTTTGAGCAGAGCAAAAACCATTTTCAGATAACGCAACATTAGTTGTCATTAAAGATTCTTCCATCGAAGTACAACAAGAGCAAACAAAATTTTTGCACGAAATAAAAATTTATTTACAGTTTCAAAATTAGATGAACAGGAATGAGAATCGGAAAAACAGTCATGATTGATCAAGAGGTTGAAAGAATGTTAATTTACAAGCAGTTATTCATGGAATCTTGACTCCAAGTAAACTGTAACACTTTCCGGAGAAGTTGTTGTGCATCCTTGCAAATGAAGTTCCTCTTCTGTCTCTGGGCCAGCCACAATTGAGTATTTTCTGAGAATATGTGCCAAAGCAGTTTTGGCTTCACACATTCCCAAACGCATTCCAACACATTGACGAGGTCCTGCACCAAATGGAATCCAACTCATGTTGTGTCTAGAGGCATTTGATTCTAGCCATCTGGAATTATAAAATTGTGTTTACACAGTAAAATAAAAATTACCTCTCCGGAACAAAATCATTCACATTATCTCCCCAAATTTCTTTGGAACGATGCAATGCTGTGACATCTGCTTCAATTTTTACTCCTTTATCGATAACCAGCTTCCCGAGTGTAGTAGTCTCCACACATTCTCTAGAGCATGCACTGAAAAATCAGAAGATAGAAAAAAATTGTCTAATTGTTAGGTTAACTTACAACCAAGCGACTGGATACATTCGCAATGATTCCCTGATAACCGCGTCGAGATATCTTAACTTGGTGACGTCATCATAAGAAATGTTCTCCGATAAGCAGATACTATCTATCTCTCTTTGTACCAATTGCATTTTTGCAGGGTTTTTGGCCAAGAGATAAGATGTGTAGGCAAGTGCATTCGCTGTTGTATCAAAACCAGCTAATAAAAACACGAAACAAGCTCCGATGATGTCTTCTGATGACACTTTCTTCTCAATAGTCGACTGGAAGCCAGTGTCCTTGATTTCTGAATCGGTGTAGAAGTCCAGGAACATATCAATGAAATCATTATGAGGGTTTTCGATTCCGAGTTGGTCATTTTCAGCCTGGAAAAAAGAAAATTGAGAGGATTTTCAATATTTTGAAGACAGTTTCTTACTCGTTCTTTGATTCTATCATGAACAGATTGTTCGCAATATTTCAGAAGTTGTCCGACTTTGCCACCTCTGCATGCTTCATGCTTGAAGAACCAGTTCTTGATGGCATTTTCGAAATAGGGGAACATGACGGTGATGTACCAAGGGAGAACTCGGTGGGATCGGAGAAAGATCTGAAATAAGAACGTAAATAAGGAAATTCAGCAAAACAGAAAAACGGAAATAAAACTGCAAAAATGCGAAAACGTAGCAATAAATACATAAAAACTCAAATTACAACAAAATGTTAGAAATTTTTGAGAACTGAGCATCAAATTATATTGCATCCTAATGATATTATTGTGGACTAGTCTTTACAGCAAAAACTAACTTCTTATTTGATAGATTAGGATCAAGGTATCCCATTTGGCAAGTTTTCAGCTCCCAACTAAAAAACCTATACTCAAAAAATAATACCTTTTTGACAATATCAACTCCTTCATTATTGAATTGTTCAGAATACGGTTGTCCCATTGCCAGTCTAGATATGACATCGTATGTGTACTCCTGGTAAAATCTGGAATGACTTCATTAAAAAAAACTGATTATTCCGATTGGTTGACTCACTCATGAATATTGAACGAAGAAGTGTTTTCATGTTTTGAAAGGTGCTCAAGCATGCACAGAGCACTATTATCCACTGTTTCATGAACCTGAATAGGAAAATAAGTCTAGCTTTCATCGTTTTGATCTTTACCTTCTTCAACGCTTTCACTGAGAAAACGGGAGTAGCCAATGCTCTCAACCGCTTCCACCTTGCTCCACGAGCGGCAAATAAATTGACACGGGGCTCTTCTTTAGGGCATTCAAGGTTTCCATGAATTAGGTTGGTTGTTTTTCGGGCATAGAAATAGTTGAACTTTTTGATAAAGAGCTCCTGAAGCATATCCAAGTCGCTTATCACCAATACCGGATTGACACCCTCATAGTAGCCGAAAACCGAGCCGAACTTCTGAAAGTGGTAAAATTTTAAAAAAAACTCCCGGAAAGTGAAATTTTACCTTGGTCCATTTGTTCAGGATAAATCCTCTTGGTTTTTCTGTATCCGATAACTCATAGAAAGCTCCAAGAAATGGGATTCCAAATGGTCCGTTGACTCCACGCCTTTTCCAATAGGTTTGTTTCCATATGAAATACCTAAAGTTCTTATTCAGCTATTTCATTGTCAAAAAACCAAAAATCTTACCCAACAATAACAAAGAAGATGACTGAGACACAAAAAACAAGACCCATTACAAAATCTGGTAGATTATTAATGAATACAATTAAATATGAGGTCTCCATTGAGTCTTATATAGAGAGTCCCTTATCCTATCTCTCCAACTGCCATCTCCCTCTTCGCCCCGCCCACCCATCATCTTGTAGTCTGATCAGTTTGTACCCGCCTTGACCTACACGAGAGAAAATAGATAGTTAGTGAAAGTGATATGATGAACGACGGAGTGATGTGTCTGAAGTGAGAAGCATGTCACGTTGGAACAAAACTTATGATTTTTGAATGCCGATCAACTAACCAACCCGGAACAAAATGTCATGAACAGTGGAAATTTTATTGGTTTCTACGTAATGAGCACCAATAAACTAAACAACAAAAAAAAGAGTTTTTTTCATTTTGGATTTTGATCTTGCTGTCAAATAAAAAATTTGGTACACACAAACATCATAAGATTTTCTGCTAACGAGCTTGTACTTTCAAGAAAAGGTGAGATCTCAGAAGTTCAAAACGGCAGTTCACATGTTCTCGCGGCAGAGGGCACTGTCGGTATTGCTTTGAAGGCATAATGAGAAGATATTTATCTTAGTTGCCTCCCTCAAAAAAGTACAAAGGTGCGGTTTGCAGAAAGTACATGATGTTCAGCAAAGTGTTCAAAGTTTGGTCTCAAGTTTTGAGGTTGAGAACAAGTAAACTCATTTGTTTTCTAATTATTTTTTGGGAATTGGAATTCCACCCACGGAAAAAACAACAAAATATCAAAGTTCACTTACAATTCGTTGGAGAGAATGTCAAGATCAGTGCTAATCTGTTCTTTTGTTTTTCGGAAAGGATGAAAAAGCAACTTTTTCATTTAATAGTTTCCTGGAATGTCCATTTCAGAAGCCATAAAATATAGACAACCTTTTCAGTGTTTTTTCTGGTTGCTCAAATGTTTTTGATCTGCCAATAGGATTAAAAATAAAAAATATTAAAACATTTATTGGTCAAATTCTGAAGATAAGACAAAACATGAGGGAAACTGTTGCTGCAAAGAACAATAAGAATGTTCCGTCATAAATTCAGAAACATAATTGTGAATTCGAAAGAATAGTTTCTGAACCAAATGTTTTTTTCAAAAAATGGGTGATTATTATAAAATTAGGCACAAATTAGAAAATTCCATGTTCCCATTTTCTGGCCCACTAAAAATCATTGATAATGATAGATCAGCGAACTCAAAAAATTGGAAAAAAATGAAAAAAAATTTTTTTTTGGGTGGGAAGGGACACAAATTGAAGAAGATTCAGTGGGCATGGTGGCAATCCGGTAGACAGTAGAATGGTTAGAATCGACGACGACGTGTTCCCAAGTAGAGAGTCATAGCTTCAGGAGAGGTACTGGTGCAGCCAAGCAGGTGGAGTTCATTCTGAAGAATGGGGAAACGTGAGATTTTAAAATTTTTTGGAAAACTATCCAAAACGCAAAACGATGTTCCTTACCTCAGATTTTTCTCGGATTTTCAAATCATATTTGCGATGCACATGTGTCAGAGCGGAGATTGATTCAAACATTCCAAGGTTCCGTCCAACACACTGGCGCCTTCCACCTCCAAATGGAAACCAAGGCATGTCTGTTTGCTTGAGTCCAGGCTGGAGCCATCTAAACACTGAATTGTTCTCAAAAAGTAAACAATATTGTCAAAACTTGCCTTTCCGGTTCAAAATCGTTAACGTTCTCTCCCCACAATTCTTTGTCCTTATGGACCGCGATCATGTCAACCTCCACTTGGGTTCCTTTCTCAACTCGAATTCCGCCAAGAGTAGTAGTTTTGGTACAGGTTCGAGAGCAGGCGCTGGAATATTTGTCATTTGCAAACACTTTTATCAGAGATACTCACAAGTAGCCAACTGGGTAAAGACGAAGTGCTTCCTTGATCGCTGCTTCAACGTAACCGAGGTTTCTGGTTTCGTTATAGGTCACTTCATTTTCTCCGACAAATTCATCAATTTCCTCCTGAGCAATCTCCATCTTTTTTGGGTTCTTTGCAAGGAGGTAAACTGCGTAGCCCAAGGTATTGGCTGTGGTGTCAAGGCCAGCTAGAAGGAAGACAAAACAAGCTCCAACGATGTCCAAGGTGGTTGCTTGCTTCTCGGTGCATTCTTCATCAATCTTTTCAACGTGGTATTCCAGGAATTCATCAATATAATCATTGACGGGATGTTCAATTCCTTTCCGGAGATTTTCTGCCTGCAAAACTCAATATTGAAAATAGGCCGAGATACTTCGAAAACCTACTTTTTTAGCAATCCTTGCTTCTACAGCTCCATGACAGAAAGCAAACAGCTTTCCGATGTCGTCTCCTCTGACATTTGGATGATTGTAAAACAGCTTCTTGATATAAACCTGCCAGTTGGGAAAGGCCACGGCAAGGTACCAAGGAAGAACACGGTGAGACCGGAGCAGAATCTGAAAATTCAACAGTTTTGTTTCTAACAGTTTTGTTTGTTTAGTCAGAGCCTGATTTTCAATACAAAGACAGTTTATTGAATATCAACTGACCCCTTTGACAATGGAAACACCTTCATTTCTGAACAAACTAGGTTCGGTCTGTCCAACGGATAAACGACAAATCACATCGTATGTAAATTCTTGGAAGAACCTGAGCGAGAAAAAAATGATCATCATGTTATTTCAAAGTGGAAAAAACTCACAAATGGATATTTAAACCTTCATCTTTGTCTGCCCGATCCAATTCAACCATCATCGCCCTTGCGCTCTCCTCTACAACTCCTTCCGACTGAAAAATTGAGAGACAAATGAGTGAATGAAAGTGATATAAAAATCTGCATTGAAAATGTTGTTCAATTGGAGTTTCCATTTTGAGAAACAATCTCAATTTAAACTCTTCAGGCAGCTTTCGATATTTAAAAAACAAGTGATAACCTACCAATCTCACATATGTAGGAGAGAAAACTCCAGAAATGAGATTTCGAGCTCGCGTCCATCAATGAACAAGTTCAAGCAATGAACAAGTTCACAATTGGCTCCTCCACCGCACTTTCGACGTCGCCATGTATCATATTTGTTAGTTTCCGCGCGTGAAAACTTTTGAAGTTCCCGAACATTTCTCGCACCATGGCGACGTCGCTTATCACAAGTGTTGGAACCGAACCCTCCATATAACCAAACACTTTCCCGAACATCTGAAAATGGAGCGAATTCAGTAGGGAAATTCAGCTAGAATGTTCTTGCTACCTTTGTCCAACTGTTCAAAACATAACATCGTGGGAAGTTGGCATCCGAAACATCATAAAAGTTTCCCAGCAAGGGCCAACCAATGGGTCCAGGCAAGCCGCGCCGCCGCCAATAGTATTGTGCTCGATGGGTATATCTGAAACAACACATTTAAAAATTAGGTATGAAATAGGTTGAAGTCTGATTTGGCAAACTCTAGTTAGAAAATTGTCAACTATATCCTAAGTCATTGAAAAGAAAGTCGAAAATTCAATTTTACCTAATTTTTGAAGTTTTTTTTTCTGTTTTATGGTAACACTTACCCCACGAAAAGCCCAATGGAAGCGATGACGGCAGAAAGAATGAAGTACATGAGCACCTGAATTATAATTCTTTTAATTGGTTCATACCGATAAACCGAAAAATAATACGAATGAAGAACAATTATGATCTTACATATAGTGGGCATTTTTCATAAACGCCAAAGAAGCTAGTAAGAAATGATACTGTTTCAGTAAATTTGGGCCTCTTTTCATACGGAAACTGCGACCATAGGTTAAGACCATTCCAATCTTATTATTAGCGGTTAGGTACTCTTATCAACCTTCATAGGTTTTTTCCAAGAAGTGACGCGCCCTTGCCGATAAACAATAATATCATTCCATACTGAAGTGAAAGTAGTGAAAGGTTTTTTTTTGATTTCCAGACAAAAAAAAGTGGTTCAAAAAAAATTATGATAGTGTGTGACTGTTGACCTTTAGAAAATTACTAGAAATATCACGCAAGTAGCAGAAATGTTTATCAGCCAGACACAGTAGCCAACTTGAAACTTCCTGGTTTCGACACAATTTTAGTTCACAAAAAGTCATACTGTATTACTTGACCGTTGCTTTTTCACCCAGTACCACGAAAAACACGCAAACAAAAACGGTCTTTATCAGCTACAGACAGCACCAGACAAACCTTTTGTGATGCAAATGAAGCGAAAGAGGAACTGCAGTACGAAGATTGGAAAAGAAATGGGTTTATCAGATTGAAGATCAGCCGAGTGTCTAGCAATTCTGTGGTGTTGACATCTAAAAAATGTCTCGATCGTAATCCATTTCTCTCCCTGGACTTTTATACAGATTAATTATCATAATTTGCAATTTAAATGCGGACAACCATCAACCAACAGCACAATTGTTAAACTACTGATCTTTAAGTCTGGCAGATGAACCTTCAAAAAGTATAAAGATCAGTCATAACATTTTTTCTACAAGCTTGGGAATAGATTCGGGAGTTTGTTTTCCTTGCTGTAGGTCGAAACATCGCAGTGAGGATAGATATTATCTTCAAAAAACGAAAAAAAAAACAAAAAAGAAAAAAATCTCTGTTTCTGTTTTTTAACTTTTTAATGGTTCCGAGGGAATTTGAAAAGACACTGAGAATACAGAATCGTGGTCGCAAAACACTACGAAAAGCGAAGAATTTTCAGTGAAATGAAAAAGAAGGCCAAACAGAATGATGATGGTTTTCTGTTCCCAGGGAATTTTTTATTTTTCAGTTTTACGATGTGAAGCTGAAACGATGATCTGGAGTTTCTCATGAAACTGCTGAGAAAGGAGCGGTTTTTGTAGATATGAGAAGTGGTTTTCAGAAAGTCTTAATGTTATAGTTGATTTTTGGCTTTTTGAACAGTGCTACAAAAATGTTCACATAACAACTGTTCATCAGCTACGATTACAAAATCAAGAAGAAAGAAAACAGGAATCAGAAAATCTTAGGTAGCCCCAATTCCATTTGTAATTTGATGGTTCTGGAGTTTTATGAAACGGCATAAAGAACAACAAGTTGTGAACGCCTAGTATACGATGAAAAACTGACGAAGCTATTTGAAACAAAAAAAATTGAGCGGAAAAGGCCGAACGAAAAGAAGATAGTTTTGTGTTCCCAAACGATTTTTCTTTGTTTTGATTTTACGATGTGAAACTAAAAAAACACATTTTTTTATTTTTAGACATTTTAGTCCTGCTGGTTTTCAAGACTTGCGAGTATTTTCATCGGTTTTCATTTTTGAAGGACTTCCAGGACGAAAGTATGCTTCATGAGACGATTTTCTTAACATTGCTCACGAACTAAGTTTTACATATATCCTCTCATTCTGTGGCGGTGCTCCAACTCTTCACCAGTGTCTTTCTTCCATCTAACTTTTTTGTTTTCAAACAACTGTCGGTTCTACTGTAGTTGAATGGACCCAAGCTATTTTTTGAAATTGGATGGACCCAACAGAGGGATCGAAAAGTTAGATGGACCCAAGAAAGGGGTCAAAAAATTGGGTGGACCCAACAGAGGGATCGAAAAGTTAGATGGACCCAAGAAAGGGGTCAAAAAATTGGGTGGACCCAACAGAGAGGTTGAAAAATTGAATGGACCCAAGGCGGGCACCAAAAAATTGGGTGGACCCAAAAATTCCAATGAACGGTAGTGACTCATTCAGGACCCGTTTTTGTCTAATTTTTTTATTTCAAAACTCAATGAAGTATAAGACATTACGCTTGAGAAATGAAAGAAAAACATTTTTGAAAAAATAGAAGATTCTCAACATGTCCTTCTAACTAATGTAAATTTTGGGTCCATCCAATTTCCAGACACCTTTCTTGGGTCCATTCAATTTTTTAGATCCCCTCATGGGTCCACCCAATTTTTTGACCCCTCTCTTGGGTCCATTCAACTTCTCGACCCTTCTGTTGGGTCCATCCAATTTCAAAAAATGGCTTGGGTCCATTCAACTACAGTAGAACCCAACTGTCTTTTGGAACACGAAGCTGTTGTGGATAAGATTCGCTTAGGCACTCTGACATAACTCAATAAATCAATAAGAATAATGTTTTTTTGACAAACTTCTCCTTGTCATAGAAAGGTTTTTCTGAAGAATTTCATGTAAAAAAAATGAAGATAATCGGTTTGAAGTGTGGGAACAATCATTGAAAATTAGTTTGAAACTGTTGTGAAGTTGATTAATAAGGAGACCTCATTGGAAATTCATAAAACATGAAATTAAAATCAAAAGTATGAGGTTGGACAATATACATTGATGAATTCTAAATACAGAATCAGGCAAAAGAGGGAGTGTGCTAGAAACTTTTTCATTTTTTCCCATTTTCTGGCACACTGATATGATCATTAGCACAATGGCAATGATAGCTCAGCAAACTCAAAAATTGGAAAAAATGAATCAGAAATAATGAAAAACAGTTCTAACTGTTTTACAATCAAAGAAAGTAATTACAGGTGAAAAAAAAGGATGTTGAGTCAGAAACTGAAGAGAAGAAGAAAGATAATGGAAGAATTGAGTCGCAGTTTCAGAAGAGAAAAAATATTTGCAGAATTGGTATGAAGGCAATCAGTTTCGGCGCTCCAAGTAGAGAGTCACAGCTTCAGGTGAGGTGGTTGTGCATCCATGGAGTTGGAGCTCATCCTGAAAAACCCTCATAAAACTGTCCGAAGCCAAATAAAGATGTTTACCTCGGTGTTTGGTCCCGTTTTCAAATTGTATTTACGGAGAACGTGAACAAGTCCAGTGATGGCTTCTGACATTCCCAGCTTCCGCCCCACACATTCGCGTTTTCCAGCTCCAAAAGCAAGAAAAGACATTCTGTCACGAGTGGTATCATCAAGCCATCTGAAACGATAGAATAGTGAATACCGAGACAATATTGTTTCAACTGACCTTTCTGGGACAAAGTCATCAGCATTTTTTCCCCAGATCTCCTTATCTTTGTGAATTCCTATGACATCCACCTCGACCTGGACGCCTTGCTCAATGGGGATTCCTCCGAGAGTTGTATCCTTTGTGCACTCTCTTGACACGGCGCTAAAATGAAAAATGTTCCGATGAGCAAAACATGTTTTGAAAAAACTTACAAGTATCCCACAGGATAAAGACGAAGAGTCTCCTTGACAATGGCCTCCAAATACGGCATTTGTCTGGTCGAGTCATATGTGACGGCTCTGAGTCCAATGACACGGCCGATCTCTTCCTGAGCTTTTCTCATTTTTTTCGGATGCTTTGCCAGAAGGAATGAGGCACAGGCCAATGAATTCGCCGTTGTATCGAAGCCGGCAAGAAGGAAGACGAAACAAGCTCCGACAATGTCTTCAGGTGTGGCTTTCCGTTCAAAAGCATCATGTAATTGCCGGTCTGCGATTTCCTCAGTGGCATGTTTGAGAAGAAAGTCGACGAAATCGTTGCCAGGAGCGTCCTCCCCATTTTGTTCCTAAAATGTTATCAGTTATTTCTGAAATAGATACCACAAATTTTACCGCTTGTCTATCCACCACCAATTTTCTACAGATCATGAACAGTCTCCCAATTTGTCCTCCTCGCACATTTTCGTGATTCATGAATAGTTTCTTCACTTGGAACTGGAATCGAGGAAAGGCGACGGCTAGATACCAAGGAAGCACTCTGTGGGAACGGAGGAGAACCTGAAAAATTGAGTATGATAGCAGAAATTTTTTTTTGCGGAATTCTGGTTTTTTGAAAAAAAAAATTGTAAATTCAGGCTGTTGATTAGAATGTTTGTATTTTGAAAAAAAACCTGAAACTCACCGACTTCACCACTTCAACGTTTGGGTTCCTGAAAAGCAGTGTCTCATCTTGTCCCATACACAGACGGGAGATGACATCGAATGTGTATTCTTGATAAAAACTGAAAAATCCAAATTGTTATTGTTATCTTGTGAGAGATTCTTACGAATGTATGTTTACTCCATTGGTATGAACGGCGTCACCCAGAATTTCGAGCATTTGGCTTGCACTCTCTTCGACGATTCCTTCCACCTGTAAGAAATTAACATCATTCAGTCTTTTGGCTCCTGAATTTTTAAAAAACAACGGAAGCATTCAAAAATACTTAATTTCCTCATATTCGTGGTGGCAAAAATGGGAGAAGCCAGTGATCTCATTCGAATCCACCGAGAGCCTCTTGCGGTAAATAAATTCACCACAGGCTCCTCTTCGGTCTTTTCCATATCACCATGAAGCATGTTAGTCAGTTTTCTTCCATAGAAGCTGTTGAATTTCTCGATGAATAACTCTCTGACCATTGCTATGTCACTTATAACCAGCACTGGACGAACACCTTCATAATAACCATAAACTTTGCCAAATATCTGTAAAAAAACACTAGATATTGTACGTTTACATAAATAAGAATGCAGATACCTTGGTCCATTTGTTGAGGATGAAGCATCGGGGTTGGTGCACATTGGCAACTTCATAGAAGCTGCCGAGGAGCGGCCAGCCAGTGGGCCCTGGCACATTCCTCCATTTCCAATAAAGGCTGGCTCGAAGAGCATAACTGAAATAGCAACTTCTAGTTGTTATTTAATGACCTAAAGTCGAAGAAAAAACAAACAAAAAATTGAAAAAATACTTTAATCTAAGTTGTCAGTTGCCTAAAATGTTAAAGTGATTAAACTGTTTGTCTACAAAAGCGGAATTTATGATTGCGTTTCTATTTTGATGTCCATGAGTGGATAAAACTGAATTGAGTTTTTTAAAACTTGAATCGACAAAACAAGGCAAGATAACAGAGTTTCAAAGAATGGGAAAAGAATTGGTTGGTGAATTAACTGCGATGCAAATCTGTAACCCAAAATATGGACTTTTTGACGTTTCGTCACTAAATGCAAAACACTTCTCGAGAATTCTAGGTAAAAACGTGAAGTTTGTTCATATTATAAATTGATTCTAACATAGCACGACGATTTCGGAAGATTTCCTACTGTCTTAACAGTGTCCTATAACATTAGGGAGACTTACCCAGCGAGGATGGCCAGAAGAGTGCCGAGCAGAGCAAGAAGGATGAGCATGAAGATCTGAAAATCCAATTTGATTCATTCAGTAAACTCAAAAAAAGGTAAAACGGAAGCAAAACGAAAATTTTTGAAGATTCAAATTGAAGAACGATTTGAAAAGCATCGTGAAAGACACTATGAAATGATACTGGTTCAATGCATCCGGGGCCTCTTTTTATACGGGAACTGTGACCACAGGTCAATTCCATTCCAATCTTATCAATCCATCTTTTTCATGAACCCAACTAGTCAGTCACGCGAGACGGCGTTGATGTACCCTTATCGCTCCTGACGCGTTATTTTTTTTTCCAGGAATGGTCTGCCAACAAACAATAATATCATTCTATGCTAAAGTGAAAGTAATAAACGGTTTTTTCTAGTCACGCAGGCAAAACTATTTCCACCAGCCAGAGACAGTAGCATAAAAACATTTTAGAAATTGATTTGAAATTTCTGAGTTTTTCAGTCAGAGGGCACTGACACGGGTTCCCCATAGAGTTCAATAATTTGTAGAAGACGGAACAACTCATCTTTTGCAGTTCTACTAGATAGATAGATAGATAGATATTTATTCAATTGATTGAAGGGCTAAAAAACCTCTTACACAAACAATATTTACAACAGAGAGAAAACGCTATTAAAAGTTAAAAATTGAAAAAGTTTAAAAATAATTGATCAGAAAAATTTAAAGCAGATATGTTGGATTTAAATACTTCGGGGGAATACGAACACGAAAATATATCTGGGGGGAGGGTGTTCCAGCACTTAAGAACTCTATTCGAAAAATATTGAGATGTTAGATTGTTTGAGTTCTTAAGTGTTGAACGGAGATGATAAGGGTGGCGACGAAGAGATTTAACTGAAGCTAATACTATGTGAATGGAATCATGAATAATAACTTCTCTAGTAACAACAACTTTAAATAGAAATGTTAAATCGTCTAAGATTCTTCTCAATTCTAGGGATTGTAATTGACAGTGTTTTAAACAGGAAAAATAAGAAATGTATGGCACATTGAATTTTCTAAACAAGCGATACAGAAAAGTTTTTTGGACGGACTCTAAATGCTTAATTTGATCTTTACTAAGAGGGGAAAAAACTACGGACCCGTATTCTATTAAAGGGCGTATGTAAGTTGTGAAACATCGTACAAAACTTTCGAATGGTGCATATTTTAGGATATTGAATAGAATATTGACTCTTTGGTGAGCTTTTTTGACTACTGTGTCAAGATGGTTGTTGAAGGAGAGATCAGAACTGAGTAGTATGCCTAAATCTCGAATGACTGAAGTCTTGGGAACAACTGTATTATTGATGGAGAAAGAGGCACTGTTAGACTGAGTTGACTTCTTAGATTTTTTAAAACAAATAGTTTCACATTTGTTAGGCGCAATAGCAAGCTGCCATTTGGCTCACCAGCGAGGCAAAATATCAAGATCATGCTGAATAGAAGAGATAGAGTTTGAGAAAAGCTTGAAGTCATCAGCATACAAAAGATAGTCAGAAACGAAGTCGTCTCCGATATCATTTATAAAAAGAAGGAAGAGGAGAGGTCCAAGAACTGATCCTTGTGGTACTCCAGATAGGACAGGACAAACCGGAGAGTAGGATTCATTAACACAAACTTTTTGGAATCGTTCGATCAGGGCACTGACACGGGTTCCCCATAGAGTTCAATAATTTGTAGAAGACGGAACAACTCATCTTTTGCAGTTCTACTCGAATAATGAAATGAAAAAAACAAACATAATCAACTTTCACACACCAGAAAGAATATGAAAAATATATAAGGCCGAAACAGAATATTCAGGAAAACTGCATACTTGGAACGGGCCGGAAAAAGAACTGCATACTTGGAACGGGCTTTTTTTTTTTACAGAGCTGATTTTTCAATAGGCGATTTTTAGGGTGAAATGGTGTTATATGATGCTATTTCGGACTGAAATGAAGAATATTGATGTTTTTAATAATTTTGTATGAAAGTTGAACATTTTTAGAAAAGTTTTGGAAAAATTTTTTTTTTCAAAATCTGCATCCGGGCCGACCGGGCCGGGCCGGGCCGGCAAATTTTCCATCGTCCCGGCCCGGGCCGAAATTTTCCAAGTATGGAAAACTGGAACTCTTCACTTGCAAAAACTGAAACGAAAAACAAAAACAAATCGGAAAGAATCGTTAATTTTCTTTGCTGTAGATCGGACTATTGGGAGAACTGCAGATAAAATCTCCAATGAGTAAAAACCTTCCGTGAATTGTAAAGAAAGAGTAATCGAGAAAATCTTCGGTGGTTAATGATTTATTCTTGATTTGATGGTATCGAGAAGTGCTGTGACTTGGTATGAAAAACAGCGATTTGTAGATATTTCAAATTTCGTAAAAATTTCCTTTTTTTCGAACGGCTGAAAGGAGAATCCGAATAAGTGTATTTCCAGGAATTTGATACTCAAACTTCAAGGTGGAAAAAATACAATAAATTGGAATTTCTGATGGCAACATTCGAGAAACTGTGCGTTTCTTCAAAATGACAATTTGCACAGTATTTTCATAGGACCTATCTGAATATTTACATCAACTTTATCTGTTCATTGTCTTTTCCTACCGTCGGAATCATTTTTGTCACCATGAAACTGCCATTCAGACAAAAATACTACTGTTGATAATTTCAGCCGAGACATTCAGACCTGCAAATAAATCGACACCGGAATAAATCCTCAAAGAAAATGTTTTTTTTTTTTCAAATACATTTTTTCACAGTTGACGCAACCAACCAGCCGAACGTTATACAGACTTGAAACAAAATGCTAGCAAAAAAAAATTTGAGAACAACAAAACATGTTTGATTGATCGAGGGACTCTAGGTTTACAGAGCCGGTGGATCCTAGATGTACCAACAAAGTCTCGATTCTATGTGTTTCCTATAATACTTTCAACTTTCCTCAAATTCATACTATTTTCTTGACGCATCTTGAATTAGTAACCGGTTAGGAATGCCTTCAGCTATTTTCTATAGTTTTGCTCGAAAACGTCTCTTTCACTCATTTGTTTATGTTTCTGTCTCTCGTATTCTTCTATACCGTTGAGCGGTAGTGTCATCAATATGCAATGCAACAGCTGGGACCTTCTATCCGTCCTCGTAAGAGGTCACTAAACCATACCCTCCTTCCGAGCAGCGGCCCGCAGGTTCTTATGCGGCCTGTTGTATTGATTTTGGGATAATGACCTCACCACTCATTGCGCAGGCAATTTTTGCTTGCATTTTCTCTGTTTTGAAGATTTTTGAATATTTGAAAGCAAATTTTCTGTTTTTACAGATGACGTTTCCATTGAGAGCGCTACCTTTTCTCGCATTGAAGCTGGTGATCGAACAAGTGGATTTTTTTGATTTGTGAGTTAGGTGTTATTATTTTGTTATACCAATTCGATAATTTCAGGGTGACTTATGCACTTATCAGTCGATGTTTCAAACGGATCATGAATGCCTGCAGATACCGTATTGATTTATTTGAAATGGAGCAAGACAGATTCATAATTAAGTCACATGACGTTGCAATTCAAGTATGGATGATGATCAACAGACCGGACTATCCTTCAACAGTCAAAATCAAAGGAAAACCTGCGTTCATCGAAATCGAAAAGACGGGTCAAAAGAAAATGTTTGATCGGAATGCAATTCATATTCATTTTCTCAACGAAAACAACGATTTTTATCAATTGGAGGATGTCTGTGAATATTTAATGGAATTCTTAATACCCCAGAGTGTTGTTATATATTTTCGAGAATCCCACAATGCCTTATCTAACTTCTTCGCATGGGACAAATTCAATAAACATACAAAAATCGATCTGATGTCCAGTTTCTCAAAACCTATTGAATTACCATCGCAGCGACTGAAATTCATTCTGGAAAATCTCACCATTGACGAGCTTGTTCTGAATATCGTCGTCAAAAACACACCGAAATACAAGTACCGATATAGAGGACCTGCTCGTCGTGATGAGAAAATCAATCACTTGTATATTGCTAACTCGAAATGGGTTAATCATGTAAGATTGTTTGATGACTTCAACGCAACAACAATCAGTTGCATGATTCCAACTTCAAAAATGATCAATTTAGTTTTGAAAAAATGGATCCGAGGAACCCACGAAAGCATTGAAGAAGCCAGATTTCATATCGGATTTTTAGTCTCCGGACGACACTGCAAAGATCCTCTCATTCGCGAAGACATTTTAAAAGGAATTAGATCGACTCCATCTACTCACCAGTAAGCACAGGTCGTTTGTGGTGGTAACCGTTCCGACGTTAGATTCGTATTTCTAGTCTTTACGGATTCATAAAGACTTCTCTCGCGAATGGAAGAGTCTTTATGGCTCCGTAAAGACTAGAAAAACGAACCCAACGTCGTAGCGGATACCACCACGAACGACCTGTGAGTACATTTCTTAACATTTTTATCGACGCCGAGTTGACATGTGTTATTTTCAGGATGAGCGAACTCAACTACATCAAATTAATGTATACTTATCATACCCCAGAGGGAATTGACATTGAGAGAAACTCTGATGGCCGAAAAGCAACTCTTTGGATCGGCGAGTTTGAAATGGCAATGAAAATCTGGCCAGTTCAATAATATACCCTCCATAACGTAAGCTCTGTGATAGCGATACACCTAGAATTGCCTCCAAAATCTTCAATACTTGGTCAGCTTGAAAAAATTTCACTCACCGATTTCAAACTGTTTTTTTTATTCCAAGCCTATTTATACTGTGAAAATAATAAAGTTCCAACTCAATATCACAAATAATATTATATCTGTTTTTATCGTTTCATTTTACTGTTAAAATTCCTTCTAACACATCATCAAAATTGTTTCTTACTTTTTCTTTGAATATTTCAACTAATAAAGCGATGCATAATCTCTTGACCTTTTTTCTTGACGCAGATTTTTCTACAAACCAACTTACACTTCCGCCTTCACAAGTCATAAAACCAAAAAAATGGTTAAGCTAGAGTTTTCCCAGAAGTTATTTCAGAGAAGATAACATTTTGAGCTTCACTACGGAAACACAAGTCAGAAAAAAAAAAGAAATTTCAGATTGAATTCATAAATCATACAATTTATGTATTGAGTTTCTAAAAATAGATACATCACAATCAATTTTAGAAAGAACTTGATGAGAAAACAAGGATCACTTGTTGAAGGGTGTCAAAAATCGAAATGTTTTGACATGACCACAAGGTAAGTATTGTTTCTTTTCAATAAAATAATTGGTATACATAACTGTCACTAGTGTATTGAAACTGATCAAAACAGAAAATGAAGGAATGCGAATCGATCAATTCCAATTCGCTGTGTTGTCCTCTCAAAATGAGAAGCCTCATTAGCATATCAACTATTCCAACCCCGCTGTACCGCACATTTTATACAAAAATCACATCATTTGTTCTAAACGCACTATCAATCCACAGCACATACTACAATTGTACAGGTCACGAGCACGGTTTGGCTCGGTCTATCTTATCAACTTATTGTCCGATACCCGACGCTGTCGCTTTGTATAAAATGTACGTTATGGGCAGACACTCTATCACTTTTGGTTTGGTAGTTATTATTGACTGTTTTTGAGTTTATTTGTACTATTGAGTTTTTTGTTCCGGATATGAGAAAAATAAATTCATTTTACAGAAACTATGAGCGATTTGATTATTGAGAATGTTCCACTCACCAAGGAGTGGTTAGCGGATATTGTCGAGAAAAAGATCGGAGTGAAGCCGACTATTGGAACTGTAAGTTGATAATTTTGATTTAGTTTTTGCAAAGTATTGTTTTCAGAGTGGAATTCTGGACAACTCGGAGCTAGGTTACATGTCGATGATTCGTAAGGTAGAGCTTCATTTCAACGCGGAACAAGAGGAGAATCACTCGAACTTGCCGAAGCATGTAGTTTTGAAGGTATGATAAGAGTGTTCAATACGTGCTAAAGAGAAACATTTCCTGGAAGGGTACCGTAGGTATGGTTAAACACGTTCAGAAAAAATAATCAAAGTGAAAGACCAAGTCTCATTACATTTCTTCATGAAGAAATATTGTTGAAGTCCCATCCGATCCACTATTGTTCAAGATGAAATACAATCTAATTTCCATGTTGGAATCCTTGAAGTCTACTAGATTTTCACATTTCTTCCGGTTTTCTGGGCTAGATATGGTTAAAACAGTTATGAAAAGAATACCTTTGTACTGGTTGAGATTAGATAGTCACATTGAACAAAGACAACATTTCATCCAAATAGTGCAATACACCATCTTATCAACCTGTCAGTTTTCAAATTTTGTTGTAACTGTCATTGTATAGATTGCTCGAAAGTCAAGAAGTACAAACTGTTCAATTTTTTTGATTGAAAGCGAATGATAAAAAAGACTTATGCACGAAATTTAAAAAAAGGGAGAGATAGTGATGAGGTAAGATAAAACGCCAGCTTCGTCCCCTCAAACTGAAGTAAAACTGGCCAATACCACAATTTCGGTTAAGAATTAAACTATTGAAAACTTCAGATTGCTTGCAGTGCCAAGGGAGCTGGAGTCATTGAGAGTGCCGGTGGTGAAATCGCTGAACCTGAGAATGGAGCAGCTGTTGAGCAATTTATGCATAATACTGAATGCAACTACTACAAGATTTTTGGTAAACGTGAGTAATCAGTTATATTTTTATCTCAAAATCATGAACCAATTTTCCGTTTCTAGTTGAAGAAAAGCCTATGAAGGTCCCTGTTATCTACGCTGCTGTTAAAGCTGAAGAGAAGGAAGCTCCAGTTCCTGTAATCGTTATGGAGATGTTCGAAGACTGCAAAGTCTATGATTTGATTCAAGGATTTAATGAGGCGCAGGTAATTCTTACAAAATGATGTTGGTAGTTCACAAAGAATGAGTTCAGCTCTACAAAATTGTTGATGAAATTGTGAAGCTTCACATTTTCTCCTTGACCACTGAGGATTGGAAAGAAATCAAGCCAGACGCAATTGTAAGTCGAGGTTATTGGACTCTAGTTCACATTATTTTTTAGATGCTGGCTATGAGTGACGTGTTCCAAGGAATGGTGAAGAATATTGCAGATAACTTGGCTAAACAACCAGGTCTTGAAGTTATTGCTACTTATGTGAAGAACACATTTGAGAAGGACCCAAAATTCATTCAGAAGTTGGGGGACGAATATTTGGAAGAGAGTAAGCTCCATGAACATTAAAAAAACCAAAAAGTAACCTTTTTTCTGTTCCAGAACGTCCATCCGTGTTGTGCCATGGTGATCTCTGGGCTCCACAAATTCTCTGGGACAAGGAGGACAACATTGCTGGAATAATTGACTGGCAAATCACTCATCGTGGAAGTCCAATGGAAGACCTTCATCATGTTCTTTCTACATGCACTTCTGTGGAGAACCGCAAAAAGCTCACAAAGCCTTTGTTGGACTATTACTTTGACAAATTGAACGCTGGGTTGGAATCCAAGGGAGTGAAGAATCCATGGACACGGGAAGAGATTGATGAGGAGTACAAGCATGGATTCATTCATAGCGCTGCTCTGACTATCTTTGCCAATGGCTTCTGGTCTAACTCACCAGTTCTTCAGGTATATTGCAATTTTAGAAGAGTTGAAATTGTAAGTAGTTGTTTTACAGACTGACGGAAAACCAGATCTTGCCAGAATTGGAGAGTCGTTCGCTAGATGCAGATCGTACATCGAGGAAACCGTTCAGGTGCACAACATGTCTTAACTTGGGAATAAAATGCATATCTTTTTACTAATATGGTTGTGATATTGATATTTCTGGATAAAAATATGGTTTTAATTTTGAGTATAATCTGACTGGAAATTTTGTTATTGAAAACTGCAGGAGATTGCTCTCGAAAGTCATATTTTCCGTTCAAAAATGACGTCGTTAACATCACGAATGTAGTCTTTCTACTCCAATTTTATTTCCAAATCGCATATTATGAATTTAAAAAAATCGCACAAATGTATTATTTAGTTTCACCTATTCTTTGCTCCTCCCATCTCTGCAATATATTGGCACGGTATTTCCTAAATCAGATTTTCAGTTATTTTGAGAGTTCAAGTCTAAATCTGGTGGGTCTCGTTTCATTCATTCAGTGTGTTTTTTCAAAGTGTGCGGTAATGTTGCAGAAATAAGAAAAGTTGAAAATTTCCGAATTACGTGAGTGTCCAGAAATGAATTTGTGCAATTTTTTTGAGTCGATAATACCATCTGAGAAAAAAATGACATTTCTCACTTGACTTTGTATTCATTCATGACTATGAACCAATTTTCAGATAACATCGCCATCCCTTCTTTCTTTTCGTTTTTGATCCCACTCATGATCACTGTGACAAAAGATGATGTGTGTTCTGTATTCTTATCGATGTTCTTTTGTAGTTTATAGGCGACAGAAGATAAAATAAGAGAAGAGAAAGTAAGTGTTGAGAAAAGGAACAAAAGAAGAACCGTGATGTTCGGAAAAGAAGAGGATAGTTCTATACAATGAAATTGGATGAATATGTGTGAAAAAAGTGAAAATGTGAAATTCATAATCCTATGGAATTATTTTTGATTGGCGGCAGTGAAGACTTCAACGACATCGTTGTAGACCTGAAAAAGTTATGTTTTGAAAAAAAGTTCATCAGTTCAAAAAAACTAAGCACAAACCTCGGCAACTGGTCTCTCGCTGTTAACCTCACGGACCATTCCAAGCTTTCCAAAGTGCTCAATGATTGGGAATGTAGAATGATTGTATGTCTCGACACGTTTCTTCAAAGAATCCACATTGTCATCAGTTCTTCCTTGGCCACGGTGAAGGCAACGGTCAATGCATACGTCGACTGGACAAGAGAGGAACAGAACGAATTGTTCGTTGACCTTTCCTCCCATTTGCTTGTTCCATCCGGAAAGGTTGTCCTCATTACGTGGGAAACCATCAATTAAGAATCCGTTGGCATCCTTGCTGGCGATCATAGCCTGAAAAAAAATTTTTTTGAAGGAAAATTTGGACAACTAGAAATTCCTATAGATCAGCACTTTTTGATTTTTTTTCGAAAAAAAATTCTTGATAAATGTTGTCAAATTTTCGGAACTTTTTTTGTTTTCTGTTCCTCGAGTTTTGTGTAAACAAACTTTCGAAAGTGTTTTTTGATAGATTTTTTTATTTTTTTTTCATACAAAGAAAAAACGATTTGAAACCCTAAGAAACTCACATTCTCCAACAACGAGCAGGTAATCTCCACTGGGACAATAGATCCATTTTTGATGTGATTCTCAATGAGAGCTCCGAATTGGCTACCAACTCTTTCACGCTCGGCTCTGAGCAAGTCTCCAGCAGAGAGATGGACGTATCCGAGGTTCTGAAATCAATTTTTCTCAAAATGAACAGAGATAGTTTTGATTTGTTTTCGAATGAATAACTTAAGGTATCGAAATCAGTTTTTTTCCCTGGTTATTCGAGTAGATACGTCATATGTTGTCAACAACAGCTCTGTGTTTGTTTTGGCGAAGCAAAAATGCTGAATTTCTGTTCGATCAAACTGAATTTGACGAAATGGAAAAAAAAAACAGTTTTCTCATTTTCTAGGATTTTTCAATAGCTACAACGCTCTTTATGATTGAATTAAATTTCCTAACTTTTCGAACTTTTCAAAATTCATATGAATATCTCTGCCAAAAACTTAGACCAAATTTCTAATTTTCCTTTATCTCACCTCCTGAATTTGAGCGCAGATTGTTCCTTTTCCAGATCCTGGTGGGCCGAGAACAAAGACGACGTTGTACATGGCTGTCTACAAGATGACAGATTAGAATTAATGCGAATGTTTCTCACAACGAATTGTGTCGAGAGGGAGTAAGAATGAAAGAGAAAGAGAGACGTGAAAATTGAGGCATACGTGACCCAGAATACAAAGGAATATGAAAAGAGTGTTGCCCGTTGGAGAGACAAAGCTAACGGAAGGGCAGACTACGAAATTCGTGTCATCAGGAGGGAGAAAAGAATGGGGAGATATATATTAATGGCCTTTGGAAAGAGAGAGAGAGAGAGAGAGGGAAAGCGAGAACGGAGAAGGGGTGGTGTCAATCAAAATAATTTTGTTTGATTTATATGGAAGCATCAGTTTGAAAAAACGAAAACTGATATAAATGAGATTGGCAGGTCTTTTATAGACTTTCAATCACCAAATAAGTCGCAGAATAATTCCATTTCGATGAGATTAAAACCAGTTTTTTAATTGAAAACTGAACGCTATCATTTGGCTATAAGATACTTATCGCGAAAATTTGATTTCGTTCTAGTATCTTTTAACCAACTTTTTTTCCTTTGTCGGTGTTATCAGAAAAAAGATTATGGCATACGTAGAATCGAACAGAAGAGGGGAAACATCATATTTTGTTGTTGAATGGAAAAATTCAATATAAGCGCAAAAAAGGCAAAATCAGATAAATGTAAAATAGATGCAAGATACATATAATGCATCTTATCCTTTTAAGAGAAGGATTTGATGAATATCTCTTCTCAAAGAAATTTTTTCTTTTTTCAGAATTGAGAAGAAAAAAGGACGAAACGTCACACAACGGAATCGATTCTTTCCCAAAACTGAATTTGATAGGACTATTCTTGTGTCATTCCTTGGCAAGACACAAGAGAACAACTTTAGTCCTAAGAAGATAAGAGGGTTAGTGCTATCAGAAAAAAGGGGGAGAATGAGCGAAAAAAGAGGTGAGGTGGCAAATAACGACCAAAAGCGGGGTTGTTGGAGAGGCAATGGAATTGATAATGAGAAAAAAACTGCATTTGCAATTTTTAGTACAAGATGACAATTCAGGAGAAAAAATGTTTTCTGGTTTTATCTTTTTTGAAAAATGCACGTTTTCTACACAAAACGGTTTTTTCTAACCCAATAAACTTTTTTATTAAATATAGAACTTCAAATTCAGGTAGCTCAAATTCAGAAAAGTGTAAAAAAAATTTGCCGCCAGCAGGGGTCGAACCTGCGACCTTGGGCTTATTAGACCCACGCTCTAACCGACTGAGCTATGGCGGCTGCGGTTGGAAGACACAAAGGGATAGTTTATATACGAAATTCTGGCGTGAGGAAGAGGCAGAGAAAATAAGAGACCAAGGTAGAAAAACTGGGCGCAGGTCGAGAGCGGCAAGATTTATTCAGGACCGAATTTTGTGTAACTAAAAAGAAATAAGAGAAATTTGAAGTGAAAAATGTTATGTTACGATTTCTTCATCCAGTTAAGTCTTTCATTTTTTGGGTGAAGAGAAGAACCAAGATGTTCTGGAAAAAATCGGAAAGAATATCAATGTCCATCTTGAAAAACGTGTTTTTATGTTTCAGTTTTTTTTCGAACGTTTCCCGAAAACTTTTGCAATGATAGGAAAATCGAAGCGTAGGAGGCCTCAATAAAACAGCGCTGCAATCCGAAAAATGGGCCAAAACGCATTGCTGAAAAACATCATTGGTATCGACATCTGGAAAAATAAAATACTCTTTTTCATTAGAAACTATGGACTTCACAGTGCATAAACATCTAGAAATTTGTTTCAAGACACTGATCAATTGGTTTTGTTTCCATTTTTTGCTTTGCCTCTTTGTATGTAATGCGAAAAAAAAAGTGGAACTGAAGGGAGATTATAGAGACATATAAGAAACGGAGAATAACCCGCTGACTAAAATATCAGACTAAAATATCAAAATTGTGTTGTTTCGGGATAAGGTAACCAAAAAAACGGTTACTCATTTTATGCTTTATTGAGAATAACACTGAAATACACATTTGAAATGACAGAGCGTATTGCTTCCAGTTGTGACACAAATTATTTTAGTTCGGGTCAAGAGAGCCGCGAAATTGCTCCTCCCAAGGCCGATGCAAAAAAAAGATGACAAAAATTAATGATTAAAACAATAAAACAAAAACAAAAAAAGACTTGAACAAAAACAAAATCACAACTACTCTTCCTAATCGTAAATTCCCTCGATGCCATCACAGAGGTCGGCCGAGAAACACTGGACGAACATATCGATTGCATCAATCGATATCTTACGATCCTCCTCGACTTGATGCAATTCCTCGACAACGATTTGCCACAATCGGGACCCGATAATCGGGATTTCCTCTACCTTCCGAAATACTTGGAGCAAATCCTTCCTTGAAACAAAATTCTCCCCCTCTTTTGCACGGAAAAATGTGCCATGAAGGTTGATACGGAAAACCTTCAGAAGTTCCATTTCCGTGAGGTACTTCAGGTCTGGTTCTCGGTTGTCCCAGGAGTCGTGGGTCAATTGAGCTCGGCGAACCAATCATTCTCTGGTTCTAAGCTTTGAAGCCATTCAGTGATTGAATAGAGCAGAGCGTTCAAGTCGAGGTGCCATTTCCGGCTGCAAAAAATAGGTTGCATACAAGAGTACTAATAAAAGATTCAACTCACCTTTTTCTCTGCTCAAAAGATTGATCGAGTCGAATTTCATCGTCCTCGTCTAGCTCCTCGGCTCTACGTTGTCCTGCATCATTTCTGATGGGGGACACTGATCGCTCTCTACTGAAAAACAACCGAATTGAAAATATAGTTTTTATCTACAAAATTTTTGAAAAACGAACGGTGCACCTTCGATACCGTTTGTGTTCTAGAAACATTAGCTTTTAAGTTGGGTAGGATCCGAAAAAAGTACTATAGTGAGAATTTATAGTCACTAAAACATAGACTTTCAAAAATTTCAGTGAAAAAAACGAACTAAATTTTCACGCGATATTCGCATACAAAAAAAGCTGACCTATAAACTATCTCTGTGAAAAACTTACTTTTCCCATTCCGATGCCATTTCGTAGTCATCGAAATCCAGAGCATCTACGTTGTCAGACGGCTCTGAGTGGTTGCTGTCGGAGTTCTCTCCATTTCGAGCATGTGGAACGGATTGCTCTTCGCTGAAAAACAAACGAGATCAGGAAAAACACAATATCCAGGGCGACACTAAATATAATTCAATAATATGAGTGGTTGGAATGCTGTAGCTGTAGAAAAAGAAGAAAAAAAGAGCAAACAAATGAAGAGAATTGTAAGAAATTTTGAAAATCAGATGTTTGAAAATGATTCTACACGACATGAATGACCCCGCAGAAACTCATTTGAAAATTGCACAAATTACAAAAAATCCGTCCACTTACCCATCGAGACCCATCTGATTGGCATCCACATCCGAATCATTGTCAGACTCTCTTCCACGATTGGCTGCTCCGATAGACACAGAAGGCGGTCTTGCATCCATTTCGACGTCTTCATCTCCGGTGTCCAATTCTTGGGTGTCGTCGTTGATTCTTCCTCGTCGGACTTTTGGTGGGAGCCGGTTCTTGACACGGCCATCTATCTTCCTTCTTCTCTGCGCTGCGTTTCTTGCGGTCCGCAGCTTTCTGGATCTCGCCATCTGATTCTGGCCACGAGCTTTCCCTTTTTCGGAGTTCCTTCGAAAGAGATCGCTCCATTTTGGCTGACAAATTTGATAATTTGGTTCCTCCTATTGAAGGTGACGTCGCCAGCATTCATAATTTCCTCCTTGATGTCCCGGTCGCATTCAAATGGGTAACTCAGAACGAAAAGGAATTTGGCCTTTGCCACCGAATCGTATTTGGCAGATTCCTCCAGAATTTGCACCATTTGATGCATTCTGAAAATGTTCGATTTGACTAAACAGAGTTATGATAAACTGGTACCTTCTTGACACGATTTGAATGTGCGCAACGACGCGTTTCTTTAACAAAACTTGACCAACTTCCCTATGAGAAATAGGTGTCGAACGATTTCTCACTCGAATCATCAAATTGTCGAGAAGATCCTCGTCTTTCTTTCGCTGTTCTGACTTGGACAACTTCATTTCAGCTTTCTTCTTGTTTTTCAAGCTGTAAGATAATAATAAGAAATGTTGAAACAAATTGATTGAATATAAAGGAAAACAACTGAATTAAAAGTCGAGAAGGAGAGAGAAAGAGAGAGTAATGACGATCCGCCAACGGCGAACACTGAAAAAAAGGACAAACGAAGAGAGGTCGAGCTACCATACCCTTCCTACCTTGATTTTTAATGTTCACTACAAAGGGAAATTAATACCTGGCCTCAAAAACATCTTTTTCATTGAGAAAAAAAAACAAAAGGAGAAAAACGTGTGCAATGTCACTGTTTGTGAGAGAGAAGAGAAGGGTTCAACAGAAATAGGCGGAAACAGTTTAGGATTCTATAAAATAGTTGCCATGCATATTACTACTACAGCTTTGGCTCTCGGAGTACAAACACAAAAAAGCACAAGAGGTTAATAAAAAACTGAAAATGGTGATAAACTATTTTTTACGGTTATGAAATTAAAGACAAGCTACTGTAACTTTCCAATAATATGGAAAGTGCGAAAGGTAAAAAAATTGTTGAATTTTGATAGAAGAAATAAAGATAAACTGATTACAATCAAAAATAGGAGTTTGAATAGCCTCATTTGGAGAACGCTGCATTTTTCCGAAACCATAAGTTTTCAAAACGGCCAGAGACTTTCAAGATAAAAAATATTGAGTTCTCTATATTGCATGCAACGTAGGTAAGTGACGAGCTCGGCACAAAAAAAATTCATAACGTTTTGATTTTCCCATTTGCACTTATACCCCTCACTGTGTATCTATCGAGATGTATTTATTGGCGAACACTTGCCGTCCTATTAACATGGACATCATCAACAGGAGTAACAGCTGTTTTTTCCTGACTGAGAGAGCACGAGAATACAAGAGGAAAATACAGAATTGTTGCAGGACACCATTCTAATACCCGCTGACCTGAGAAGTGTCCACCGTCTTCTCCCATCTTCACCAATCAAATTACAAAAGGCTAATATACAGAGAAACACTGAAAAGATTTATTGTGGAGGCGTAGTAAAAAGTGCATGATCGGTTCTACTCGAAAGGGAAAACACAACAAGAATGGTGTATCAGTAATTAGATTCATAGATGATAAGTGTCAAAAGAGGAAGAGTCGAAAAATTCTCGGAGCCGATTTTTTTTTACCAGTTTTCAATCACAAAAATAGACTGTGATCTACAGATCTGATGGCATAATGTATTTCAAAATTATCATGTCAAAGTTTTTTTTTGTTACTCAAAATGACGTAGAAAATTTTAAAAAATCTAAGGAAAAGATCACAAAAAGAATAAAAAATTCAAATTTTATCAGTACCATGCCGACTCCGTGAGACCCATGTCGGCGCCTCTCTTTGAATGGTTGTTCACCTTTCGGTGAACAGAAAAGATTTTCGAATAAGAATATATTTTGTACACGGTATATTTATAGATTACTATTGCTATAAAGTATGCTCGGAAGCGGCCAGGTGGGCCCGTTCGAGAAATTTCATCAACTCGGTCCCGTTGGTGACGTTTTGGATCGAAATAGTGAGCAATGATGTTTTTTAGTAATTGAGAGATGAAGTTTGACATTTTCAGAGAAAAACTTTGAAAACAATTTGAAGAATGTTTTTCAGAAATTCAGTTCTCTTGTGATTTTCTGCACACGTTTCCAAATACTTTAATTCACTCCTCATGCATTTCTCCGGCAAGCTAATAATTTTTTCGACGATTCCAGAATTTTTTGTTCCTGAGCAATATCTGATCTTCCAGGGTGCCTTGATCATTGAATATCAAATAGTAATTTATCACTTATTCCAATCTGGCCAGGAAACAAGTTAGTTTTTCGCCTCCCAACCCTCAGTTCTACATCTCCTTTTCTGTACTCTTCCTCCGTGTTGTGCATTTCCAGGAAGACGAAATGTTTTTCTATTTCATTCTATTACTCCAGTAAGATGTTTTTCGACTACTAAATTGTGCAATTCATTGAACTGATCAAAATCATTCCGTACAATATATTGTTCTTTTTTAAGGATGTGTACGGTGTGTGGGGATTACGTGATCTTCTAGGCTTCAAAAACAGAAACCACTTCTGCGCCGACCATCTACTGTGAACAGAGACGTCCCGACAAAAGACACTCATTCCTTTGCGGGAAGTGCTCCCGGAGAGACAGGTGTCGTCGGCATCATGCAGTCAACATTGTTTGTTTTAATGACGTAATTTTATTGGAACGACAGATTAGAGGGCAATAATATATGCCTTATTGCCCGTTGTCTTTCCTTTGCGGTAAATGATCATGGAAGATCATTGCTACGTGGACATCTAGATACGGTAATTGAGGGAGAGGGTCTACGTTTCCAAAGTGACTGATAATGGAGAAAATTGTATGAAATCTATTGTTAGTCCGCTAGTTGAAAAACAAAGTCTCGAAAATGCAGAAAGACGAGTTGTTAATTGCTTATAATGAAAAATTGACTATCGAAAAATAGCCTCGGGGAGACCGTCGGAAGACATTGGTTGAGGGAGAGGTCCAAGTTCTTCAAAAAAGACTGACAAAAATGACATAGTTAGATATGAAGTGCCTTGATCGGTTATACTGTAGTTAACTGGAACCAAGCACTTTTTTGAAATTAGATTAACCCAAGAGAGGGATCGAAAAATTGGATGAACCCAAGAGAGGGATTAAAGAACTGGATGGATTCAAAGTTTTCAATAAGCAGATTTCTTTCCATTTTTTTTCGTATTTTTATTTTTTTTTCTTGATCTGCGGCTATTATTTTATACAAAAAATTGCAACAGGAGAAGCAGAGAAGCAACGTAAAAAAATTGAGAAATAGAGAGTGCAATGTTGTAAAAACAGTGCAATTTAAAAAAAATTTTAACAAAAAATTCAAAAAATTATTTCCTTCCATCAGCCATTATCCACCACAGCCACCGCCTGCGATTGAACCAACCCACGTTCACCAGTTATCTTTTTTCGGTAGCTGGCACCACAAAGTGACGATGGCAGTTCTCATGGACCACATGGAATTCATTTTGTGTTTGGTAGGCTTCCTCATCACTGGGAGTCTGAAGTCGCAAGTTAACAGTACACTTGTTAAAGTATTCCTCTCTTGTACTACTATTCTAGTTCTTTACCTACAGGGGGGAGACTACTAATTTCAGCAAATACCCAAAAAATTTGATGGTGGTTATCTGGCTTTGGTTTTTTTTTCATTTTTGGGGTAGAATAAAACCCGAAAAATTCGAGAAAATAGAGAAACAGCTCAAAAGACACTATCTAAACAGTATATTGTAAAAATCAACTTACTGAATGACACCAGCTCTTGTGCTCTCTGTAGACCTTCATGGAAACGAGACAAAATACGTGTTGCATTTGTGGCATCTCATGGTGTAGCAGCCGCTGAAAATTAGAAAGTTTTTGTTTAGGAAGCCTACACACTTTCTGAAACCAACCGATTAAATGATCTGACCTTACAAAAGCCCCTTTATTATAATTTGACAAACTATAACCAGGGTTTCACGTAACAGCTAATGACTTATAATTTTTGATTGAAGTAAAGGATCACAATTGTTTTATTCTGTACAGAAATTCAATTCTATGAATCAACTGGGAGCCTAGAAATACTGAGTGACCTGTTTTTAACAAATCACCGATCGAAACCCCGGTTCCTAGCCTATTTCTTTACAGAATATGACAACAGTGCACACTTCCGGGTCGGGAAACGGGCAGCGGTACATCGCCATGACAATGGCTATCAATTAAAAATGAAAGAATCATTTAACTCATCAAGGCATGTAGTGAAAAATACCGTCCTACCCTAGTTTTGAAGTTATTCATAAACATTTACTCACGTTTCCGTGTGTTTTTTCCTGATGTTGTTAGACCAGGTCCGATAGACGCAATGATATGGTGGTAGTCGTGCGCTGGAATGAAATATTGGTCAGAGTTATTCAGAAGTAACTCTACTCACCTTCCCTGGGGAAATCCTGAGTCTGATGTTGGTAGACCAGGGGATAGGCCAGTGATGGTTGGCTTGTTTGAGTGTACTGTAGACTACTAATTTCAGCAAACACCCAAAAAATTTGATGGTGGTTATCTGACTTTGGTTTTTTCATTTTTGAGGTGGAATAAAACCCGAAAATTTCGAGAAAATAGAGGAACAGCTCAAAAGACACTATCGAAACAGTGTTGTAAAAATCAACTTACTGGATGACATCAGTTCTTGTGCTCTCTGTAGACCTCCATGGAAGCGAGACGGACGTCGTGTTGCATTTGTGGCATCTCATGGTGTAGCAGCCGCTGAAAATTAGAAAGTTTTTGTTTACGAAGTCTACACGCTTACTGAAACCAACCGATTATATGATCTGACCTTACAAAAGCGTTCCGTATTAGAATTTGACAACTTAGAACCGGGGTTTTACAAAAAAGCGAATGACTTATAATTCTGAGTTGAAATGAAAGGCCGCAATTGTCTTTTTCAGTACAGAAATTCGGTTCTATGACTCAACTGGGAGCCTAGAAATATTAAGTGACCAGTTTTTAACGAAACACCGATTCAAACCCCGGCTCCTAGTCAGAAATGAGCCTAATCCACTGAAGATTTTACGAAATTTGCCAAACAGACAGACACACAGACATGATTTCACTCACGTGTGCTTGTCAAAATTTTCGCCCATTTCCTTACAGTTCATGACAACAGTGAACACCACCGGACCGGAAAAATTGCCATGACAACGGCTATCAACCAATAATGAATGTTTCTTATAACTCATCAAGGCATCTACAAGAAATACCGCCCTATCCTGAGTCTGATGTTGGTAATCCTGAGTCTGATGTTGGTAGACCAGGGGAGAGGCCAGTGATAGTTGGCTTGTTTGGGTGTACTGTAGAGAACTGAAATCAAAAATAATTTATAGGAAACTAGAAAAGAGAAGAAGGCAAGAAGAAACATAAACGATAACGTAGAGAGCAAAAGGTGTAGCCACTCTCTCCTCCCGAGCGATCAGGATTGTCCTGGTCCAGGTTGGAGTAGTGGTAGTACGAGTGAAAGTGATAACATATACATGGAAGAGAGGTAGATCAATTAATGCAAAAAGTGGCGGGAGGACTGCCCGCCAATAACAAAATCCGTCCACCACTACATTGACTATACGGATGGATGTGCCCTTCTGGGAAAGAGGGGGGAGATGAGGTGTTTTGGGAACAGGCGCAGAGACTGAAGTTAAAAGAGGTAGAAAAACGGAATTGAGGGGTGAATAAATGCAAAAAGTTGAAAAATATAACAGTTATGTGAATTCAAAAAAAAACCAAAAAAAGGAACGGTATTTTTTACAGATTTGTGATGGGTGGAATGATATAGTTTCAGGGAAGAAATTCACAAAAATGCGAATTCGTTATAGAGACTGTGACATCCAAATTGAAAACAACAGAAAAAAACACTCTGTTCTTCTCAATAAAATGAGATTTCCAAAATATGATGCGTTCTCCTTCTATTTCGGTTCGTGAGTCCTGTATAATTATAATTATGTCGATCATACAATGATCGGCATAATTATACTGCCAGTTTTTGATTCGGGGTTTCTCGGTATTTGATGATTTTCAAAAATTTTGTTCAACACCATAATGTTACCCTTTCATGACTTCGAAATGAACTAAAACTGGAAATAAGAAAATTCCATTTGTTTGGGAAAAAGGTGAAAAAAGTTGAAGATTGACTATTTTCGTAGCGCCATAATTATTCGGCCACCCAAAATACAGAATAATGGTACAGACAGAATTGTTTCGGCAGGTCCTGGAACTGCACGTAGGATGATGAAACTTTGCATTTAAACTAAAGTAATAATGCTCTAGTTCGTAGTAAAAGAATGGTGCTGATTTCAAAGTTTTCGATTGATGAATAAGAAATTCCTAAACGTCTTTCTGGTCCTGGCCTCTCCTCTGTCCGGAGGTGAACTTTTCATTAGAGATTTCAAAAAACGATAAACTAGTGACTTGGAGATTTCAGATGATATAAGTTTCTTTAGTTGGCAAATTTGTCCGATCTCATCTGGCTCTGAAGTTATAGTCGCTCGAAGGTCGTCTTCCAAATTTTTCAATTCGAAATGGCTTGAATTTTTACGTGGTGTTCGTATAATTATGGACGGTAGTGTATTCCTCCCTTCCGATATTTCAAAACATTCTAGAAAACAAACTGAAAAGAGTTAGTGACTACTGAGTGTCACTGAAATATCCCTTTATTTCCACCTCCTTTCCACCTTTTTTCCCGCACTACACCGAAAGAGGCAGGACAAAAAGTACGAAAAAAACCAACTAAACAGTCTTGGAATACGATGACTGAAATATCGAATGAAGTTGTGTGTGTTTCAAGATTTGGTAACCCAAAAAAAACTGCTGCTCATTTTATGATTTATTATGGATAAAACTGGATCAGACACATTTGAAATGAAATATAACGTATTGTTTCTAGTTGTGACACAAGTTATTTTAAGTTCGGGTCATATAACAAGAGAGCCGGGAAATTGCTCCTCCCAAGGGCAATGCAGGAAGAAAAAAGAAGAAATAAAAAATGATCAAAACAATAGGACAAAAACAAAGAAGATTCAAACAAAAACAACATTTGAAATCTTTGAATGTGTTGGAATATTTTGGAATTAAATTGTGGGTGATTATTACAGAAGAAGAAGCATTAGATAAAATTTGTTTGATGAAACGGCGAGCCAATCCAGAAAACACTGATCAGATAGTATCTGCCAAAATCCCATCGCCCTCACCAATTATTCTTCCTCATCGTGAATTCCCTCAACATCACCGTCTACCACCTCGTCTCTAAAAAAAGGAACTAAACTTTCACGCGATCCTCGTATACAAAAAAAGCTGATTTGAAAACTCTCCGAACGTCTCTAACTTGAAAATTACCGCTATGAGTAATTTTTAAAAAAATTTGACTTACGTGATTCGGACAACGATGTCAGCGAAAACTTGATAAATTGCTTCCACCGAAGTCGAAGAGTCCGCTCCAACGCCAGCAAGTTGTTGATGGAGGGCTTCAACCATTTTATGCGCAATAAATGGAACTTTACCAAACTCGTGAACAGCTTGGCCAAGGAACTCTTTCGTGTTGAGGCAGTTGGTTGTTCCTTTCTCAGCAGGGACTTCGACGATGTCGTAAAATAAAGTTACGCATATTTCCTTTGGAAGATAGTTCCGCTCTGCATCTTCATTATCCAACAAAAATTGGATTCTGCGTGCAAGATCGAGGAAATCAAGTCTGTCGGATCGATCCTCAACTGTTATGTATCCACAGAGCAGCTTGATGGCTTTCAGAAACCCGTGGCAAATGGCTCTGCTGAAAACAAATTGAGTTGAAAACAATAAAACTGATAGTAGATAAAACTCACTTATTTCTCTGCTCGACTCGATTAGCATCCTCCTCGTCTAGCACCTCGGCACTTCTTGGTCTTCCATCATTTCCGATGGGAGACAGTGACTGCTCTCTCCTGGAAAGAAAACCGGATTGAAAAATGTTTTTTTTTCTACGGAGTTTTTGACAAACGACATGTGAACCCACGGTATCGTTTGTATTTGAGAAACAACCAATTTTACGCTGAGCAGGATTCGAAAAAATATTACAGTGAGAGTTTAAAGTCACTAAAACATAGTCTTCCAGAACACTTAGTGAAAAAAAACGAACTTAACTTTCACGCAATCCTCCTATACAATAAAGCTGACGTGAATATTATCCCCGTGAAAAACTTACACCATATCGTCATCGAACTCATAGTCATAGTAATTCGGAATGTAATCCGAACCATCATCAGAGACATCGGAATCCGAATCACCTTCGTCGTCAGACGGCTCTTCGCTGAAAAACATACAAGATTAAGAAAAACTCAATTTCCAGGGCGAAACTAAATAGAATTTGATAATATGAGCGGTGGGCATGAAATGGTTTTTTTTAAAGAAATTGTTTTCCTTTAACCCTGTGATTTACAAGGAAATGGTTTTCTCAAATGGATTTTCTATAAATTGGTTGTCTGAAAGTAGACGCTTCTGTGAGTGAATTCTGAAATTTCCAGCCCTCACTGGAGCATAAAAGTCTGGAAACTTTTATCTGGATATCTGACCCTGTCCCTGATTTTAAAAATTGCTCTCTGCGAGTCGTCCTCTCAAAAAAAAAATCAACATTTCCCTGAAAGTTTCCAGGTGGTTTTTTTCTACTTTAGGAAAAAGAAAACATGTTTTTGATGACAAAAATCATCATTAGAGCCATTTGAAAGTTAAAAAAATCAAAAATGAAAAAAACCGTCGTGGGGGTTGTGGGCTTCACACCTCCCGCACGACGCCCTGTGCCACATCCCGTAGCCAACCGACTTGGAATTTTTAAGGTTCTGTCGGCAACTGAGAAGAGTAAAACGTACAGAGAGTGATCGCCACGTGTACAATGTAGTAAAAAGCAGGGCGTGGGGTCAGATTTTCAGATGAAGATTTCCAGACTCATAGGCTCCAGTGAGGACTGGAAATTCCAGAATCTTCTCCCAAAAGCAACTGCTTTCACACCAACAAGCACCTGCTTTTAGACCATCAAAAATCTGGAAATTTTCAGCCAAAAACTGGAACTTTTCAGCCAAAAAAGTTAAAATTATCAGTCTAAAATTAGTAATTTGGAGATCAAAAGAGAAGGAGAACATGAGCCAAAAACTGGAATTTTTCAACCAAAAAATTAAAATTATCAGTCTAAAATTAGTAATTTGGAAATCAAAAGAGAAGGAGAACATGAGCCAAAAACTGGAATTTTTCAGCCAAAAAATTTAAAATTATCAGTCTAAAATTAGTAATTTGGAGACTAAAAGAGAAGGAGAACAGAAAAATAAAACCCGGGACCGGTTTATATCAAATAGGTACCCTTTGGAATCACCAAGGACCCTAAAAAATAACCGGGACTTAAAAATAATACCCGGGAGCCTAAAAAAATACAAGACCGGATTTTATCAGATAGGTGCCTTTGGAATTACCTAGGACCATCATCCTTCTCAATCGGCACTGGTTGCTCTTCTGGCTGTACAGCAAGATCAGCTGCCGGCCCGGTTGATCCTTCAGTTGGTGTGTCGGGAGAAGAATTGATTCGACGTGGAGCAAGTTGTCTTCTTGATCTCAATAGTGGTGGCGGATGTGCTGGACGGGTTGGAGTGGAGAATTGCTCACGGTTCTGAAATTAGGAAATTGTATTGTTGAAAAACTGTCCGAGTGTTGAGTCAAAGTGCCACATTTAAAAACTAGACGTTTTGCAACCGTGACATTTTGCCACTGGTATTGGACAGGTAAAAATGTACAGTACCGGCCATATTTATACGAACACCACGTGAAAACTCAACCCATTTTGTACTGAGCATTTTGGTGGACCAGCTTTAAAACGCCATAACTTTAGAGCCAGATGAGATATAAAAAGTGGTCAACTAATAAAATGTGTAAAAATTAATAATCTTGAGGTCACTGGTTAATTGTTTTTTGATATCTCTCACGGTTCAAGAGTCACACGCCGTACAATAAAAAGTTCACCTTTGGAAATAGGGAAGACCAAAACGCTCAAACTACAGACCATCCTTGCGAAGAATGGTCCTATCTCAAAAACCGTTAAAGTTAGATAAAAGTGATCAACTGGAGATCAATAGAGCATACAATTGTCAACATTTTATTAGTACATGAAATTTTTCCAGCTATCATGCCTGCTGAGATACATCCGACAGAAGTAAGAAGATTTGAAAATTATTGAAATTTTCTAGAATTATTGTTTTCTATGTTTTCGAAAGTCTTAAAACATTAAAAAAAACAGTTAGAATAGCAACAATTTGAAAGCATTTGGAAAAAAAACTGGAGATCAAAAATTTTTTCAAATCTTCTTACTTCTGTCGGCTTTAACTCAGCAGGCATGATAGCTGGAAAAATGTCATGTACTAAAAGAATGTTGACAATTGTACGCTCTATTGATCTCCAGTTGATCACTTTTTTCTAACTTCAACATTTTTTGATATAGGACCATTCTTAGCAACGATGGTCTGAGGTTCGACCGTTTTGGGTTTCCCTATTTCCGAAGGTGAACTTTTCATTGCACTGCGTGTAACTCTTGAACCGTAAGAGATATAAAAAAACAATCAACTAGTGACCTCAAGATTATTAATTTTTACACATTTTATTAGTTGATAACTTTTTTCGATCTCATCTGGCTCTAAAGTTATGGCCTCTCAAAATTGGTCCTCCAAATTTTTCAGTACAAAATGGCTTAAATTTTCACGTGGTGTTCGTATAAATATGGCCGGTACTGTATGTATGACCCAATTAATTTTTTTTAAAGTTTCGAGAGAGCCAAATTGAAGGCGCAAATAGGTTTTTGAAGGGCAGCAGACATCACTATAGGCCGCCTATTTTTGAGTTTAATGACACATACCTGGTCTTTCTCCTTCCCATCATCTCCATTATCCTGATCTCCGGTTTGGTCGTCGTCGTTGGTTCTTCTTTTTCGGATTTTTTCTGGAAGCCGGTTTTTGACACGGCCATCCTTCTTTGTCGTCTTTGGAGCGGCGTTTCTTGCCTGATTTCTGGGGATGATTTTCCCTTTTTTCGGAGTTCCTTCAAAAGAGATCGTTCCATCACGGCTGACAAATCTAACAATTTGGTCGCTACTGTTGAAGGTAATGTCGCCAGCCTTCATAATCTCTCTCTTAATGGCGCGATCGTCAGGCAAGGGGTGACTTAAAATGAAGATGAAGTGAGCCTTCTCTACTGAGTCATATTTCAGAGACCCTTCCAAAATATCAATAATTTGATGCATTCTGGAAATTTTCGATTTGACCAAACTAAGTTATGATAAACTGTTACCTTCTGGACACCATTTGATCGTGACTAACGACGCGTTTCTTTTTCAGAAGTTGTCCAACTTTCCTATGAGAAATAGGCGCCGAGCGATTTCTCGCCAGATCCATCAATTCTTCAAGAAGGTCTTTGTCTTCCTCTCGCCGAACCGACTTTCTTGGCTTCCTTTCAGCTTTCTTCGTCATTTTCAAGCTGTAAAAAACTAATAGGAACTTTGGAACAAATCGATTGAATATGAAAGAAAGTAACTAAATAAAGCGTCGGAAAGGAAAGAAAGTAATGACGATCGCCATAGGACGAACAAACGAGGAGAGGGCCTAGAGATAATGTGGGAGGTAGAGCTACCGTACCCTTCCGACCTCGAACATTTATGTTTTTAATTCTCATCGGAAAGGAAAAGTAGCACCTGGTCTCAAAAAATTTATTGAGAAAAAAAAACAAATTGATAATGAAAAAATGAAGAGAATCGCGTACAATATTAATGTGAGTGAGAGAGAAGAATAGGGCTTGAAACAAAAATGGAGGAGACAGTTTGGGATGTTATGAAAAAGTTTTTATGCTTATTACTACAACAGATTTCGTTCTTCGAGTGCTCGGCACGAAGATAATTCCTATCGTCTTGATTTTCCCTCAAAAATGATTGTGTATCAAAAATCAGATCCACAGAAGGTGAGTGTCAAGCGAGAAATAGTCGGAATGTTTTCAGAGCTAATTTTTTAAACAGTTTCCAACCACAAGAACGAACTGTGATCTATAGATCTGGTTTGAAATCTGATGACAAAATAAGTGCCGCCTCAGATTAGAAAAAAAATCTGAGGAAAAGATCGAAAACGGAATAAAAGATTCAAATTTTATCAGTGCAGAAAAGGACCGGCCATAGAGAATTGACGCGGATGCTCAGTCATCTACATAACCCTATGTATACCATGCCGACTACGTGTGACCCATGTCGGCGCCTCTCTTTGAATGGTTGTTCACTTTTTGGTGAACAGAGAAGACTTTTGAATGAAAGTACAGTACCGGCCATATTTATACGAACACCACGTGAAAATTCAAGCCATTTTGTACTGAGAATTTCGGTGGGCCAACTTTGAGAGGCCATAACTTTAGAGCCAGATGAGATAGAAGAAAGTTTTCAACTAACACAATGTGTAAAAATTAATAATCTTGAGGTAATTAGTTGATAGTTTTTTTTTTGAGCAGTTTGTTACGGCTCATGCGTTACACGCCGTGGAATAAAACGTTTACCTTTTGAATTTGGGAAGCCCAAAACAAAGAATCCTCAGCCCATTTGGGATCAGAATGGTCGAATGTCAAATCCCGGAGGAGAGCGAAGAAAGTGAGGAA
>GL379788.1:597241-615429 GCA_000143925.2 Caenorhabditis brenneri | reverse complement strand
AACTTGTCACTTCTGTCGGCTGTAACTCAGCAGGCATGATAGCTGGAAAAATTTTACGTACTATAAAAATGTAGACCGTTGTATGCTCTATTGATCTTCAGTTGTCCACTTTTTTCTAACTCCAACGATTTTTGAGATAGGACCATTCTTAGCAAGGATGGTCTAAGGTTTGACCGTTTTGGGCTTCCCAATTTCCAAAGGTAAACTTTTCATTTCACGGCGTGTAACTCTTGAACCGTAAGAGATATCAAAAAACAGTCAACTAATGACCTCAAGATTATTAATTTTTACACATTTTGTTAGTTGAAAACTTTTTTCTATCTCATCTGGCTCTAAAGTTATGGCCTTTCAAATTTGGTCCACCAAAATTCTCAGTACAAAATGACTTGAATTTTCACGTGGTGTTCGTATAAATATGGCCGGTACCGTATATCCATCATCCTTTGTTTCAAAAACACAGTTTGAAACAAATCAAATGAATATAAAAGAAAATAACTAAACGAAACGTCGAGAAGGAAAGAGAATAATGACACATCGCCATACAACGAACACTGAGGAGAAGGACAAACGAGGAGATTGCCCAGACATAATGTGGGAGTTCGAGCTACCGTACCCTTCCAACCTTGAACATTTATGTTTTGATTTTCATCGAAAAGGAGAAGTAGCACCTGGCCTCAAAAACATCTTTCTTATTGAGAAAAAAAACACTGAGAAAATGAAAATAGGGAAAGAATCGTGTACAATGTTAATGTGAGTGAGAGAGAAGAGAACGGTTTAAAGAAAAAAAGCAGAAATAGTGTAGGATGTTATGAAATAGTTGCCATGTATATTACTACAACAGTTTTAGCTTTCGGAGTACAATCACAAAAAAGGACAAAAGGTTAATGAAAAACGAAAAATTCAAATAAATTATTTTTCATGGTGATGAAATTAAAGACAAGCTACCGTATTCCTCCAATAATATGAAAAGTGTGAAAGTTGAAAGAATAGTTAAATTTCATTGAAGAAATAAAGATGAACTGATTACAATGAGAAACAAGAGTTTGCATAGCCTTATTCGGTGTGTGGGGTTGGAGAACGCTGCACTTTTCCGGAACCATAAAGTTTCAAAATGACTATGAAAATCAAAAATGAGATCAAATATTCAGTTTTCAATATTGCATACAACGAAGTATACATGAGGTAGAATTCTGTAGGTGACGATCTCGACACGAAGAAAGTTTCCAATCGTCTTGATTTTCACACAAAAATTATTGTGTATCAAGAATTAGATCCATAGAAGGTGAGTGTCAAGTGAGAAAAAGTCGAAAATTTTTCGGAGCCGATTTTCAAAACAGTTTTAAAACACAAGAACGAACTGTGATCTACAGATCTGGTTTAAAGTTTTTGACAAAATAAATGCAGCTTCAGATTCAAAAAAATCTAAGGGAAAAATCAAAAACATGATGAAAGATTCAAATTTTATCAGTGCAGGAAAGGACCGGCCATAGAGAATTGACGCGGATGCTCAGTCATCTACATAACCCTATGTGTACCATGCCGACTACGTGTGACCCATGTCGGCGCCTCTCTTTGAATGGTTGTTCACTTTTTAATGAACAGAGAAGGTTTCAAAGAAAGTATACACTTCATCCTTCGTTTCTAATACAAAATTTGAAACAAATTGAATGAATATGAAAAAAATAACTAAACGAAACGTCGAGAAGGAAAGAGAAGAATGACGAACCGCTCTTAACGTCGAACACTGAAGAAAAGGAAAAACGAGGAGAGTGCCCAGACATAATGTGGGAGGTCAAGCTACCGTACCCTACCTACCTTGAACATTTATGTTTTGATTTTGATGGGAAAGGAAAAGTAGCACCTGGCCTCAAAAACATCTTTTTTATTGAGAAAAAAAAGCAATGGGAAAATGAAAAAAAAGGAGAAAATCGTGTACAATGTTAATGTGTGTGAGAGAGAAGAAATAGGTTTAAAAAGAGAAGAAGCAGAGATAGTTTGGGATGTTAGGAAACAGTTGCCATGTATGTTACTACAATAGTTTTGGCCCTCGGAGTACAATCACAAAAAAACACAAGAGGTTAATAAAAAACTGAAAATGCTAATAAACTATTTTTCACGGTGATGGAATCAGAGACGAGCTACCGTAACCCTCCAATGATATGAAAAGTTTGAAAGTTGAAAAAAGTTGAATTTCGATGGAAGAAACAAAGGTGAACTAATTACAATAAAAATGAACTAATTACAACAAAAATTACAATATGTGTTCGTTTGAAAAAGCTGCATTTCAGATTTATTGTGGAGGCGTAATATGAAGTACATGATTGGTTCTATTCGAAAATGTAAAAGACAATGGTTGTGTATCAGGAATTAGATTCATAGAAAGTGAGTGTCAATTGAAAAAGAGTCGAAAATGTTTCGGGGCCGTTTTTTACCAGTTCTCAATCACAAAAACAGATTGTGCTCCACAGATCTGATGGCATAATGGATTCCAAAATTCTCGTTTCAAAGTTCTCTTTTTTGTCACCCAAAATGGCGCTTCAAATTCAAAAAAATCGAAGGAAAAGATCGAAAACGGAATGAAATATTCAAATTTTATCAGTGCAGAAAAGGACAGGCCATAGAGAATAGACGCGGATGCTTAGTCACCCACATTAACCTTTATGTACCATGCCGACTACGTGTGACCCATGTCGGCGCCTCTCTTTGAATGGCTATTCACCTTGTGGTGAGCTTAGAAGATTTTTGAATGAAAGTATATCTATCATCCTTTGTTTCAAAAACAAAGTTTAAAACTAATCGAATGAATATAAAAGAAAATAACTAAACGAAACGTCGAGAAGGAAAGCAAGTAATGACGAACCGCTCCAAACGTCGGACACTGAAGAGAAGGAAAAACGAGGAGAATGCCCAGACATAATGTGGGAGGTTGAGCTACCGTACCCTACCAACCTTGAACATTTATGTTTTGTTTTTGATTGGAAAGGAAAAGTAGCACCTGGCAACGAAAAAATGTTTTTATTGAGAAAAAAAACCATGGGAAAATGGAAAAATGGAGAGAATCACCAATGTTAATGTGTGTGAGAGAGAAGGGAAGGGTTCAACAGAAAGAGGCGGAGACAGTTTAGAATGTTGTAAAATAGTTGCAATACAGTAGTTTTGGCTTTCGGAGTACAATAAAAAAAGCACAAGAGGTTAAAGAAAAACTGAAAATGCTGATAGACATGTTTCACGGTGATGAAATCAGAGACAAGCTACCGTAACCCTCCAAACATATGAAAAGAGTAATAGTTGAGAGAGTTGTTGAAGTTTGATCGAAGAAATGAAAATGAACTTATTACAATAAAACATAGGAGTCCCCAAGGTCTCACATACGCCTCATTGTGTATCTTTCGAGATGTTTTTATTGGCGAACCCTTTCTGTCGTATTGATATGGACATCATCAACAGACATGACAGCTGTTTTTTCCTGACTGAGAGAGCACGAGAATACAAGAGGAAAATACAGAATTGTTGCACGACACCATTCTAATACCCGTTGACCTGGGATGTATCTACCACCGTCTCCCATCATCTTTACAAATCAAATTATCAAAGGCAAATATACAGAGAAACACTGCCAAGATTTATTGTGAAGGCGTAAAATGAAGTACATGAACGGTTCTATTCAAAAGGGTGAAACACAACAAGAATGGTTGTGTATCAGGAATTAGATTCATAGAAGATGAGTGTCAAAAGAAGAACAGCCGGAAAATTCTCGGAGCCGTTTTTCACCAGTTTTCAATTACAAAACTGGACTGTGATCTACAGATCTAATTTGAATCTAATAGCATCGTAAATTTCAAAAATATTTCAAAGTTCTCTTTCTTGTTACTCAAAATGGCGCATCAAATTCGGAAAAATCGAAGGAAAAGATCGAAAACGAAATGAAATATTCAAATTTTATCAGTGCAGAAAAGGACAGGCCATAGAGAATAGACGCGGATGCTCAGTCACCCACATTAACCTTTATGTACCATGCCGACTGCGTGTGACCCACGTCGGCGCCTCTCTTTGAATGGCTGTTCACCTTTTGGTGAGCAGAGAAGATTTTTGAATAAAAATTTATTCTGTATACGGTATATTTATAGGTTTCTAGTGCTATGAAGTATGCTCGAAAGCGACCAGGCAGACCCGTTTGAGAAATTTCATCAACCCGGCCGCTGTAGTGGTGTTTTGGATCAAAATAATGAGCAATTTTTTTAGTAGTTTAAAGATAAATTTTGACATCTTCAGAGAAAAAAATTGTGGCCTTCTTCCAATAGTAGGGAGCAAGGAACACATCAGTCAAACAGTTTCGTTGGTTCTGATATTTTGGGTGATGGATAGTCAACATAATCTTATTAGAAAACCACCAAAAAACTATACTCTGCCCCTTCATTCTTCATTCAGGTGTACTGTACATGGGGATTACATAATCCTCTCGGTCCCAAAACAGACGTCACTTCTGCGCACACCATTTGCTGCACACAGCGACTCCCCGACAAAAGATACTCATTCCTTTGCGGGAAGTGCTCCCGGAGAGGCAGGTGTCGTCGGCATTACGTAGTCAACATTGTTTGTTTTAATAACGTATCCTTATTGGAATGGCAGATTAGAGGGCAATAATCTATGTCCAATTGCCCGGTGTCGCTCCTTTGCGGTAAATGATCCTGGAGGCGTGTTGTCACGTGGACATATGGATACTGTAGGTCAATTGAGGGAGAGGACCTAATTTCCCTTAAGTGACTGATGATGGAGAAAATTGTATGAAATCAACTGTTAGCAGGCTGGGTAAAAAACACGCTCTCCGAGTTGAAGAATGAAGAAAGACAAGATATCAATTGCTTATAATTGAGCACGACTATAATATGCTCTCATAGGAGCGTAGGAAGACATTGGTTTTGTGGAGTTTTATTTCATTTATCCAGAATTCAAAGAATAGCAAACAACTTGTGGAATACGGTATGAAGGAGAGTCTCAAGTTCTCCAAAAAAAGCCTGATGGTTGAATGCAAAGTACGAAATCTTCCCAACGACTTTTTGATTTGCTGGGTGGAAATGATATGGGGTCAAAGAAAACAACATCGCTTTATGACAAGAGTAATAAAACCCAAGTGTTTTACAAAAAAGGATGCTCTATTCCTTGTACTACGAAAAATAACATCATTACTTTAGTATAAATACAAAATTTCATTATCCTACTTGCAGTTTCAGCATCTGCCGGAAGATTTCGTCTGTAGCAAATGTGAAAGTCAGCTGAGAAATATCGAAAACTTTGACATCAGCTCTATTCTTTGTACTACAAAGTAAAGCAATATCAGCTTAGTCTATATCCAAAGCTTCCCCATCAAACGTGTTGTTTCAGCATCTGCTGAAACGATTTTGTCTGTAACAACTGTGAAAGTCGACTGACAAAAAGTCGAAGTATCTGAAATTTTGAGATCAGCCACTTATAGCAAAAAACAGTGCTTTGGATGAAAACCTTCGCTTTGTTTCTTATTTGAGAACAATTCTTACAGATTTCGGTTAAGTATGATATTTTCTAAATACATGAAATTCTAGATGGTTATTGAACTATGAGGTAAAATAGAACAGAAGATAATTGGGATGAAGTTTGGAGACTTATTGCTTCTGCTTCACGTTTTTTCCCTCTTCATGCTCGTCTGAGCGGCGTTTTCGGGGAACCATCGGTGGCGTTTCATCTGATGGTGATTGTGGGCTAATGGGGGTCCTCGGTGTATCCGGAGCAGTCGGAATTGCTGGTGTCGAGTCATTCAAGACCTGGCTGCTGTTTCCATACGATCCATGACCTCCTGAAAATTGTTCATCAATCATTTTGAGGTGGGTCACTTAAAATTACCATAAAATTCCTCAACCAACTTTTTAAGCTGACGGCTGTTCTCGTCGAGCTTTTCGTTCTTGTTTCCGTACTTCTCTATTTTCTCGAGCAAGTGCAGAAACTCATCGTTTTTTGTTTTGATTGATTCTTCGAAGCGCACTGAAACAGTTATTATGGTAATTACGAGTGTTATCAATACAGTATGTTCACTCACCATTCTCCTCGCGCAGCTTCTGGAACAAGTCCCTTTGCTCCACCAGCATGTCCTTGAGTTTGTCCATTTCTCGGTTGCCGACAGGTGGCTCAGAAGTTTCTGAGCAATTCACTCGTAAACTTTAAGAATGCTTGAAGTTGTCTGTTGTTTCGGTGTCACCCTGGAAAGTGGTATCATCATATATCGACTTCGAGTGGCGATAGGCGAATCGCAGCTCTGTCTCGAGGTGGAAGACCGCAGAGTTTGCGGTTTCTGAAATAAAAAATGATGAATACACATTTCGAATCGAGGAACGTTTTGGAATCTCAGTTTTCTGTCTGAGGTTTAAGCGCTGTTGTGTTTTGACTACCGTCGAATCTGAGAAACCACTCTTGAAAACAAGCAGAGGTCTAACGCCTTCCAGATCATGTAGCGCAACCGGTAATGCTTTATATCTATCTGCCAGACTAGTCCCAATTTTAATCCCATCCAAAGGGAAGCTGATTGAAAATTGCAGATATTGAAAAAAACTGACTGAAAAATTAACAAAAAAGGCCGTTGCTCAGAATAAAATTTTGCACTCAACATTCGAGAAAGTCTCTAGAATCTGGAAAAAACTCGTGAGAAAGGAGGAAACCATGAGAAATTTCCTGTTTTTTTCTGCTTCACGAAACAAGAATTGTCTCACGCTCTCTAACATCATGGGAAAATACAGTACCGTCCATAATTATACGAACACCACGTGAAAATTCAAGCCATTTTGTTCTGAGAAAATTGGAGGATCAACTTTGAGAGGTCATAACTTTAGAGTCAGATGAGATATGAGAAAGTTGTCAACTAATAAAATATGTAAAATTGAATGATCTTGAGGTCATTAGTTGACCGTGTTTTGATATCTCGTACGGTTCAAGAGTTACACGCCGTGGAATAAAAAGTTAACCCTTGGAAAGAGGGTACCCCAAAACGGTCAAACCTTAGATCATCTTTGCTAAGAATGGTCCTATCTGAATAGCCAATGAAGTTAAGAAAAAGTGATCAATTGAACTTCAATAAAGCATGCAAATGTCAACATTTTTGTAGTGCATGAAAATTTTCCAGCTACTATGCCTGATGAGTTACAGCCGACAGAAGTGACTACATTAGAAAATAATGGTATTTTCTGTAAATTATTGTTTTTCTGAATTTCTAAGTTTTTGAACACATGAAAAACTGTAGAAATAACGAAAAAATTTGTAAATTTGAAAAGAAAAATTGCATATGAACAGTATTGTCAAAATTTGTCACTTCTTTCAGCTGTAACTCAGCAGGCATGAGAGCTCGAAAAATGTCATACTACAAAAATGTTGGGCTTGGTTTTCCTAATACCGGCCAAAAAAATTAAGACCGGTCGAAATATCACCGGCCGAAATAAGACCGGCCGAAGAGAGAAGACCTTTATCACCGGCCGAGCTCGAAAATAAGACCGGCCCAAATCTGTGAAAGGATCGGCCAAAAACTTTAGTCTTTTTTTGAATGTTTTGAATTTTTGCTCCAAAAGGGCCGTTGCTTTCTAAGCATGTTCTAATAGTGGTGTTATACGCTTCGAATGGTGGATTACTTGGCTCACTATCAAATCAGGCTTAGGAAACACAACAAAAAGCTTTCAGAGCAGAAAAGCCTTATTTAGGTGTTCGGCCGGTGATAAGCGTCATTTCTCCTCGGCCGGCTCTAATTTCGACCGGTCTTATTCCGGCCGGTGATAATTTTCGGGGGTCTTAAAAATTTCACCGGCCGGTGTTATTTTCGGCCGGTGATATTTCGGACGGTCTTAATTTTTATGGCCGGTCTTAGGAAAATCAAGCCAAATGTTGGAAATTGCATGCTCTATTGAAGTCCAGTTGATCACTTTTTCCTAACTTCAACGTTTTTTGAGATAAGACCATTCTTAGCAAAAATGGTCTAAGGTTTGACCGTTTTGGGCTTCTCTATTTCCAAAGGTTAACTTTTTATTCCACGGCGTGTAACTCTTGAACCGTACGAGATATCAAAACACGGCCAATTAATGACCTCAAGATCATTCATTTTTACATATTTTATTAGTTGACAACTTCTTTTTATCTCATCTGGCTCTAAAGTTATGGCCTCTCAAAGTTGGTATACCAAACTTTTCGGTACAAAATGGCTTGAATTTTCACGTGGTGTTCGTATAATTATGGACGGTACTGTATGTACTTTGCGAAAACAATTTGTTAAAGGGGGTAGGAACTCTCATGCGTAGGGGAAATTCAAGGACAAAAAATCTTCTAAAGGCCATCAGGATTTCTTCCTCGGCCGCCTAGTGCAGTCGGTTGAGGTTTTGGTCATCTGTCAGTCCGACCCCGGTTTCGACCCCCCAGATGTACTTATATTTGTAATTTTAGAGGAAATGTTTTTTGAGTTCTCTCCTCCTTCAAGGTTTATATCTCATATTCCTAGGAAACTGGACATAAACTTCCCCAGGTTGCCTTAAAAAAAACTTTCTTTTCAAAAAATCCAGCATTCATTCCGACACCAATCTCGTTGAGTGGATGTCGTTAAGCCCATTTTAGAGCCGCCAAATAGAGTCTTCATTGATTTCCTAGTTCCAGTCTCCCCTTTAGACTTTATTGGTTTTATGTCTTTTGTCTTCTTTCGAAACTTCTTTTCTACCCTGAACTTTGCTCCCTAGTTTTGCCAATCCGAATTTGTACGTAATTTTTTTGAAAGCTTTTTTCACAGTAAATGATAATTTATTGATACTTCAATATAGCAAATATTCATTATTACAATAATAGGGATAAACGATATGAAACAAACAGACAAGAGGGGAACTGGACAATCAATAACCGAAAAATTATGAGTTTTTTTGGGAACCGGTGGTGAATATAAACCTAAAATCAGGCAGAAAATTCTAGCGAGCATAGAAGTCTAAGCTAAATATTCTAGAAATTTGAGATAGTGATATGATAAGACTTGGGAATGCGGGGCAATAAGTATTAGTGATACAATTCCACAGTGAAAATCTAGACGGTTATTGAACTATGAAGCAGGAAAGAACATAAGATAATTGGAGTGAAAATAGAATACCTCACTGCTTCTGCTTCTTGTTCTTTCCGTCTTCATGCTCGTCGGAGCGTTGTTTCCGTTGACCCATCGGTGGCTTTTCATTTGATGACGACTGCACGCTGATGGGGGTCCTCGGAGTGTCCGGAGTAGTTGGAGTTGCCGGTGTCATCGGTGTCGAGTCATCCAAGAGAAGGATGTTATTTTCCCAGGCGTCATGACAACCTGAAAATTGATTCTTTAATTCTTTTGAGCCGGTTAGCCACCAAAACTAACCATGAATGTCCTCGACCAACTTTTGAAGCTCACGATTCTTCTCGACGAGCTTTTCGTTTTTCACTGTGACCTTCTCCAGCTTACGAGCAAGCGTTGGACCTCATCATCTTTTGCTTCGATGGATTCTCGATTGTCCACAGCTTGACGATTCACGTTTGCCCACAGGATACCGAGATGCTCCTTTTCCATCATGACGTAGTGCAAGTGGTTTCGCAGGTGTGCTCTTTCCTGTTCCGCGTTCGAAAGCTGGCGTCTTACAGACTCCACTTCCTGAACTAGTTGATTGCTTTGACGGGTGGAGTATTGAAGCTTTTGGTTGACGAACTAGAATTTGTAGTCCAAAATTCGATTAGCGTTGCCGCGCGCTTTTTTGACCAGAACATTGAACCTTTGAGCTCTGCGAAGTTGAGCTGACATTTCGTTGAGCTCTACCTGTAGCTTCTCATGCTCCTCGATCTTGTTCACCACTTTTCCGTCCAAATCATTTACAGGTGGCTGCTCGGTGCTGTTGACTGGTGGCTGAGCTGATGTCGAGGAAAGGGGAGCTTCCACTCTGATCTGGAAAGATCCTTGGAGTCGTCTCTCGTTTTGGTAATATCCGTGGGAGTCGTATCATCGTATATAGAGTTCAAGCGGTCATGGGCAAATTGCAGTTCCGTCTCAAGGTGAATGATCATGGAGTTCGTAGTTTCTGAAACGAGAAAATGAGGAATACGCATATTGAGAAGAATTGTGTTTTGATTGCTGTCAAAAATGAGCAAGGTCTCTTGAAGACAAAGAGAGTTTTCACAGAAACATTTTTTCTTAATACCATTCCCTCGTCAAACTAATTGACTCAATCGGTTTAAAACTATCCTTACTTACCTAGAGCTGACTTCAAAGCCCAATTGTCCGCGGCAATTGATTCCAAATGATCACTGCTTCCCTTGATGATGTCTTGCTTGGCGGTTACTTCCACTCTGTTGACTTTGTTCAGTATCATTTGGATAGCCTGCTTGTCCGCCACAATCCCACTCTGGAACTCTTCCATCGTCTTTATGAGACTTTTGGCCGATTCCTTGTCAGACATCACATGCAGTTGGGCAGTAGTCTCCTCGAGTTGAACTGTGAGCTGTACGATTTTTGCATCTCTCAGGTCTGGAAAACAAAAACATTTAGGTTTTCAATTTCAGAAGGATAAAATTCAAAACAATAACTAACCATTATTCTCGATCTCCTTTGTTAGCGACGCGAATGTTTTGTTTGCTGAACCATTGTTGGAACGCTTCAGAGTTTAAGCTGAAAAGAAAATTTTCTCGTTCAATCTCATAGTGTACGAAAGAAAACTAAAGAGAAATCGGAGATATTGCAAAACAGAATAATGATAAATTCCTAGAAAAACGACCTGGGTAGCCAAAAAAGAAAAGTGAAAAGTAATGGCTAGGAACGAGAATACGAAAAACGTTGTGCGTTCAACAAGAAGTGGTCCAGTGGCTGTTGTTTTCACGAGAAAGGGGCCACTGTATGAAAAAGACGCGTCATGATCGAAAGAAGACGCTTATCTCGCCCAAAGGGGGGGGGGGGCAAACAGTGCGCAGTAGAGGTCACACATTGTTTTCCTGCAATGAAAAGCTGTGAAAACCTTGTTTTCCCACACTTTTCAGCAGCGAGGAAAACACAGTCTGTGAGAAATAGGTAAAAAAGTTGAGGAGTAATTCCGAGTTGCAAGAAAAAATGATAAATTTCTAACCGACAGCTTACACAAAAATTTCAAAAAATTCAAAAAAATGGTATGGGTCACTGTCAAAAAATTGTGAGATATAGTGGAAACCCTGCTGAAAAAAAACATAATGAACACGGGTAGGCGCAAATCCCATACAACTGTACGCGTAATACAACGCCAAACTCAAACCCTGCACACAATTAGTCTCTCTCTTCAAACTTTAAAATTTTACCAGCTAACATGCCTGCTGAGTTACAGCCGGCAGAAGTGACAAGCTTTGAAAATATTGAAATTTTCTTTAAATCTTTGTTTTTCTGAGTTTCTCAGTTTTCCAAAACATGAAAAACTGTTGAAATAACGGTAATTTTCGAACATTTGAAAAAAAAAGTTTCATATCAACAAGGTTTTCAAAACTTGTCACTTCTGTCGGCTGTAACTCAGCAGGCATGATAGCTGGAAAAATTTCATTCACTAGAAAAAGGTGGACAATTGTATGCTCTATTGATCTTTAGATGCTCACTTTTTTCTAACTTCAACGGTTTTTGAGATAGGACCATTTTTTAGCAAGGATGGTTTAAGGTTTGACTCTTCATTGCACGGCATGTATCTCTTGAGCCGTACAAGACAATAAAAAACAGTCAACTACTAACCTCAAGATTATCAATTTTTACACATTTTCTTTTTTTTCTATCTCATCTGGCTTCAAAGTTATGGCCACTCATAGTTGGTCAACCAAAATTTTCAGTACAAAATGGCTTGAATTTTCATGTGGTGTTTTTATAAATATGGCCGGTACTGTAAGTCGGTGACCTCACAAATGGAGTACCGGAGGTGAAACGCGGAGATTCCTTCAGTATTTTGTATACAGATACCCCTTGGACTCACTTACACAAAATCAAAATATCCGCTTTTCAAAATTTCCTACAACTTTAGATAAGCATAGACTCAACGCTGGAGATTCCATTTTCGAACTAAAAAGTTAGCTTATTATTCATGTGATGGGAGTTGTGATCTAATTCCCCCTCCTAGCGCATATATCTCGCTTCAAAATAAGGCTAGAGGAGTTCTGAATAGTGAGCAAGATTGCCCATGTATAGACGAACTATTTCTGACCAATTGATATGATGCTGATGAAAATGCTTTATTGCTAGTAACGAATGAATTACAAATTTTCGTAAAGTTTGTTGCATCCGCTTCTTTTATATTCTTGAGTCTTGGTTGGAGTGGTGTCCAAGCAGCATTTGAATCTGCTTCCAGTCATGCAGGCTCCATCCCAGACGACAGCACAGTTATGGACACAGAGATTGTAGCAGGTCTGGTTGGAGTTGGTGGCGAAACTGAGCCATGGAGAGCAGTTGAGATAGTTTGGTCCTCCATTGACGGAAGCACAGTACTCCTGACAGATTGCCAATGTTACGGCTGAGAGAGAAGAGACAAGGCAGAAAGCGATGAGAAGACGGAAAATCTGAAAAATGAGATTGGAAACTGGAAGAAATTAACTGGAAAAGCCTACCATTGTTTGAAGATGTATCAGCGGTAAACTGATGATTTTCTCTGCTATCGAGCAGTCTATTTATATGGATTCATCCAGCTTCACAGTCAAACATTTTGGTCTGGATCTTTTTTGTTAACTGAAATCTCCCACAGATGTTCTGGTACTAAACCCACGCATTATAATATTGAGCATCGAAATTACAGGGCTCGCCCCCGTATCATATTATACTCAATGATTCTCACAGTTGGAGATCTATTCATGTTGAAAAAGTTTCAATGTGTCGGATGGATCTAACTCCTACGTATAGACAGCGAATGAATGCTCCCAATGATGCTCTAGTACAAAACCCACGGAACTAGATATTACTCCTATCAAGCTGAGCAGATTTTTTTTTCATATTCACGGGCATCACACTGACAAAGACTAGTCCGATAAACATTTTGCACCTGACGTTTCTCGCAGCTGGATATCCATTCAAATATGTCTCGATGAGTTGGTTGGTTCTAGATGTGTTGTAGATATGGAGGACTGTTTTAAAGGATGGATGACTTGAACATCTTCAACGTGACAACAGCTATCGGGGTTACCAATCGAGCGTAGCTGAGGTGTTAATTGAAGAATTCTGAAAATCCTGACGTTTCTCTCATTGATCTTCACGTGAGCTTTTGACTCCCACTCATTCTAACTGGTTTCAAAAAAATTGATTTCCTACTGTGAGAAGCGACAAGTACAATCTGTTTTGAGGGCGAGCCCTGTAATTTTGACGCCCAATATTGAAATGCGTGGGGTTAGTACCAGCACATCTGCGGGAGATTTCGGTTTACAAAAAAGATCTGGACCAAAATTTCTGGCTGTGAAGCTGGATGAATCCATATAAATAGACTGCTCGATAGCAAACAAAATCATCAGTTTACCGCTGGTACATCTTCAAACAATGGTAGGCTTTTCCAGTTCATTCCTTCCATTTTCCAATCTCATTTCAGATTTTCCGTCTTCTCATCGCTTTCTGCCTTGTCTCTTCTCTCTCAGCCGTAACATTGGCAATCTGTCAGGAGTACTGTGCTTCTGTCAATGGAGGACCAAACTATCTCAACTGCTCTCCATGGCTCAGTTTCGCCACCAACTCCAACCAGACCTGCTACAATCTCTGTGTCCATAACTGTGCTGTCGTTTGGGATGGAGCCTGCATGACTGGAAGCAGATTCAAGTGCTGCTTGGACACCACTCCAACCAAGACTCAAGAATATAAGAGAAGCGGATGCAACAAACTTTACGAGAATTTGTAATCCATCAGTTACTCGCAATAAAGCATTTTCATCAGCATCTGTTTTCCATTGAATTAGTAGCAGAGCTATTTCTATATCCGTGAGTTAGTGCGGTTTTCCAGTCAAGGATTGTCAGCCCACTGATACACCAGTCGGTGTTTCCGGAACGGATAAAAAGGATACCGTCATAGATTTCAACTTAGTTATGGAATTTTCTGAACATTATTGCTTAATCGACGATTTCAGTTATGTTGAGGTGCTTACATCAATGTTTCTCCTGATGCTTCCAATTAGAAAGTGTTTTCCTAAAACTTTTTGATCAGTATTAGTTCGTTTTTTAGACCAACAATGTTGATCACCAGTGTGCTACAAACAATTTCATGAGAGTCAGAGATGCTGAAGCAAAAACGTTTCTTATAGAAGTACCCTTTTTTCCATTCAGATTGATTATACCGTCACAATGCCTTCCAAGTGAAAACAAGCTTTGTCTCAACGTTCTGGTTCACCGGAATGAATCCAGACAGAGTTTTAATAATACCGAAACACTATTTGTCTCGACATTCATTCTCCAAACTGATTTACTACCAATTTTCTCTCTTCTATTTTTAATAATTAACCTTTCCACTAAAGTTTTATTGGTTTCATGGCCTCTGTCTTCCTTCGAAACTGTTGTTGTTCTGAGCTTTGATTCCTAGTTTTGTCATTTGAAATTTGTCACTGATTCTCTTGAACGCATTTTTTACGAGAGAGTTAAATTTATTGACATTTCAATATAGCAAGCTTTCCTAACTATAACAATACTCCGAGATCAACAATATAAATCGAGTAAAACTTAGAAAAACTAGGGCAAGGAATAACCGAAATATGAAATCAGGGCAAAAAAGTTCTAGCGATCATGAAAATGTAAGCAAAATATTCTAGAAATTTGAGATAGTGAGATGATGAGGGAGGGGAATAAGTATGGAAACCGGTGATGAATATAAACCTAAAATCAGGGCAAAAAAGTTCTAGCGATCATGAAAATGTAAGCAAAATATTCTAGAAATTTGAGATAGTGAGATGATGAGGGAGGGGAATAAGTATGGAAACCGGTGATGAATATAAACCTAAAATCAGGGCGAAAAAGTGCTAGCGATCATGAAAATGTAAGCAAAATATTCTAGAAATTTGAGATAGTGAGATGATGAGGGAGGGGAATAAGTATGGAAACCGGTGATGAATATAAACCTAAAATCAGGGCGAAAAAGTGCTAGCGATCATGAAAATGTAAGCAAAATATTCTAGAAATTTGAGATAGTGAGATGATGAGGGAGGGGAATAAGTATGGAAACCGGTGATGAATATAAACCTAAAATCAGGGCGAAAAAGTGCTAGCGATCATGAAAATGTAAGCAAAATATTCTAGAAATTTGAGATAGTGAGATGATGAGGGAGGGGAATAAGTATGGAAACCGGTGATGAATATAAACCTAAAATCAGGGCGAAAAAGTTCTAGCGATCATGAAAATGTAAGCAAAATATTCTAGAAATTTGAGATAGTGAGATGATGAGGGAGGGGAATAAGTATGGAAACCGGTGATGAATATAAACCTAAAATCAGGGCGAAAAAGTTCTAGCGATCATGAAAATGTAAGCAAAATATTCTAGAAATTTGAGATAGTGAGACGATAAGTCATGGGGAATACGGGGGAATATGTACTCGTGATACAACTTGATAGGGCAGCAAAAAGATCTATAGTGAAATTCTAGATGGTTATTGGCCTATGATGTGAGAGAAAACAGAAGATAATTGGGACTAAATGGAAGGCTTTTTGCTTCTGTCTCTTGTTCTTTCCGTCGTCATGCTCGTCGGAGCGGCGTTTCCGGTGACCCATCGGTGGCTTCTTATTATATAGTGACTGTGGGCTAATCAGGGTCCTCGAAGTTTCTGGAGTGGTCGGAGTTGCCGTCCTCGTCGCTGTCGAGTCATCCATGAGAAGACTGTCATTTTCCCAACATCCTGAAAATTGTTCATCAATATTTTGAGCTGGGTAACCAAAACTAACCAGGAATGTCCTCGACCAAGTTTTGAAGTTGACGGTTCTTCTGAGCGAGTTTCTCGCTTTTCACTGTGACCTTCTCCAGCTTTTCGAGCAAGCGTTGGACCTCATCATCTTTTGCTTCGATGGATTTCTCGAGGCCTACTGAAAAATTTGAAAAAGTAATTACAATGAATCCTACTGTTATCACTTACCATTCTTGTCACGCAGCTTCTGGAAGTAGCCCCTTTGCTCCACTAGCATGTTGTTCAGGTTGTCGACTTCCCGGGTTTCTACAGCTCGCCGATTAGCGTTCGCCAACAGGATACCGAGGTGCTCCTTTTCCATCATGACGTAGTGCAAGTGGTTTCGCAGGTAAGCTCTTTCCTGCTCCGTGTTCAAGAGCTGGCGTCTTACGAACTCCACTTCCTGGACCAGTTGATTGCTTTGATGTGCGAAGAAATGAAGCTGTTGGCTGATGTGTTGGAACTTATGATCCAAGATCCGATTGGCGTTGCCGCGTGCTTATTTGACCAGAGCATTGAACCTTTGAGGACTGCGAAGTTGAGCTGACATTTCATTGAGCTCTACCTGTAGCTTCTCATGCTCCTCGATCTCGTTCACCACTTTTCCATTTAGGTTTTCCATGAGGGGCTGAGTGATGTCGTTGACTGGTGGCTGAGCAGATGTTGAGGAGAGGGAAGCATCCACATCTAAGCTGGAAGAATTCTTGGAGTCGTCTCTTGTTCCGGTGATATCCTTAAGAGTCGTGTCATCATATATCGGCTTCAAGCGGTCGAGGGCCAATTGGAGTTCCGTCTCGAGGTGAAAGATCATGGACTTTGCTGTTTCTGCAATGAGAAAGTGATGAATACACATACCGACGCGAAGACAAGCTTAGTTATCGTGTCTTTCAAACTGCATACCGCAGTTCTGAGTGATTTTGCGAATCTCCCAGCCAAACCCCGAGTTCAAACCCATTCGATGCACCCACTGACAAATTTTCAATTACGTTAATTTTTCGAGTCCCACCTTCTTCGAAGCTTGTTTTCAAACCATTGCAAAACTATTCTTACTAACCTTGATCACTGATATCCTTGATGATCTGCTCACTTTCCACTTCGTTGACTTTTTCAATTTCAGTCCGGAGGGCCTTCTTGTTCGCCATAATTTCTCTTTGAAAATCGTCCATTGTCCTATCGAGACTCTTGGCCGATTCCTTGACAGACACCGCATGCAGTTGGGCAGTAGTCTCCTCGAGTTGAACTGTGAGCTGTACGATTTTTGCATCTCTCACGTCTGGAAAGCAAAAATATTTAGATTATCAATATGATAAAACTTGAAAATCTTACTAACCATTATTATCGATCTCCCTTGTTAGCGATGCGAATGGACTGTTCCGACATTCCGCCAAGTCATCCTTCTGCAGTTTCTCCGCTGCCAACTGGCTTTTAAGCTTTTGAATTGTGAGAAGGTGGTCTGAAGTAAATTCAATATCATAGAACTAGCTTAATGAAAATACTCACAGGTACAATTTGGGCACTTTTCAACTTCTGAAGTCTCCACTGTGCACTGAGCAACCAATGGTGATGGGCAGTTGGTTTGCTGAACCATTGTTGGAACGCTTCAGAGTTTAAGCTGAAAAGAAAATTTTCTCGTTCAATCTCATAGTGTACGAAAGAAAACTAAAAAGAAATTGGAGATATTGCGAAACAGAAAAATGATAAGTTCCTAGAAAAACGACTTGGGTAGCCTTAAGACGAGTTCTCCCAGAAAGTCGAGCAAAGTGCTGTACAGAAATTTCAGAAGGGTCCGTTTCAAATGATTTTTCATATTATGGATACCTAAACTCTCCTAAATATTTTCATATATTTTTTGGCTCGCCCCGCCCCTTTCCTTTCTAGAAAATTCGAAAAATCGATATTTTGGAAAAATTTTTCCTGTATGAGATATCGACTAGATCTAATCGGATATCAATTACTGGTACTATTTTGATCATTTTTTGTGTTCACATCGAAATTCCAACTATCCATCTTCATACCTAAATTTCACGATTTTGTCGATTTTTTCGGGTTTTTCTTGAAAAATCAAGTTTTCTGGGCTTGGGTCCATATCAAGTCGGCAAGATGAATTCATATTATGAATCTACGAGCAATTTGGGTACGGACCCGCATAATCCGGTCCCAGCCGACCTCGACCCAGTCGGTCATATATAGCAGAGTATATAATATTTCTCTGAAAATCTACGTATACCTATACATGAAAAAAATGTTGAAGTCAGGGATTTCGATAATATTTATTTTTTGTGTAGTGGTAGTCATCA
>GL379788.1:575422-596558 GCA_000143925.2 Caenorhabditis brenneri | reverse complement strand
ATGCACTTTTACATTCATTGACTCTACTCTTTATAAAAGGTGGGTCAAACACGCTCCAATTGACTTTTTTGTAGTCCGGAGCAATACCTCTCGAATGGTCAAAAGACTGGCCAAATCGGTTGAAAAAGAAAAAAAATATGATCGTCCAAAGTTTTCTACTGGTACAAATTTTCTGCTTGCAGCCATACTGTTCAGGAGGTGGGCGGGGGTCTGATACTTTGTGTATGAATTAATGATGACTAGTACTACACAAAACATAAATATTATCGAAATCCCTGACTTCAACATTTTTTTCATGTATAGGTATACGTAGATTTTCAGAGAAATATTATATACTCTGCTATATATGACCGACTGGGTCGAGGTCGGCTGGGACCGGATTATGCGGGTCCGTACCCAAATTGCTCGTAGATTCATAATATGAACTCATCTTGCCGACTTGATATGGACCCAAGCCCAGAAAACTTGATTTTTCAAGAAAAACCCGAAAAAATCGACAAAATCGTGAAATTTAGGTATGAAGATGGATAGTTGGAATTTCGATGTGAACACAAAAAATGATCAAAATAGTACCAGTAATTGATATCCGATTAGATCTAGTCGATATCTCATACAGGAAAAATTTTTCCAAAATATCGATTTTTCGAATTTTCTAGAAAGGAAAGGGGCGGGGCGAGCCAAAAAATATATGAAAATATTTAGGAGAGTTTAGGTATCCATCATATGAAAAATCATTTGAAACGGACCCTTCTGAAATTTCTGTACAGCCCTCAAGAGGCTCATGCTCGAGTTTCTGGGAGAACACGTCTTAAAAGAAAAGTGAAACGAAATGGCTAGGAACGAGAATACGAAAAACGTTGTGCGTTCAACAAGAAATGGTCCAGTGGCTATTGTTTGCACGAGAAAGAGGCCACTGTATAAAAAAGACGCGTCATGATCGAAAGAAGACGCTTATCTCGCGCAAAGGGGGGGGGGGGGCAAACAGTGCGCAGTAGAGGTCACACATTGTTTTCCTGCATTGAAAAGCTGTGAAAACCTTGTTTTCCCACACTTTTCAGCAGCGAGGAAAACACAGTCTGTGAGAAATAGGTAAAAAAGTTGAGGAGTAATTCCGAGTTGCAAGAAAAAATGATGAATTTCTAATCGACAGCTCACACAGCGGAAAAAAAACGAGGGATGGAAATTAGGCCGATGTTGTTTTCAAAAAAATGGTATGGGTCACTGTCAAAAAATTGTGAGATAAAGTGGAAACCCTGCTGGAAAAAAAAACATAATGAACACGGGAAGGCGCAAATCCCATGAAGCTGTACGCGTAATACAACGCCAAACTCAAACCCTGCGCACAATTAGTCTCTCTCTTCAAACTCTAAAGTTTTACCAGCTATTATGCCTGCTGAGTTACAGTCGACAGAAGTGACAAGTTTTCAAAATAATGAAATTTTCTGTAAATCATTGTTTTTCTGAGTTTCTCAGTGTTCGAAAACATGAAACACCGTGGAAATAACAGAAATTTTCGAAAATTTGAAAAGAAAAGTTTCATCAACAATTTTTTTTAAACTTGTCTTTTCTGTCGGTTTCAACTCAGCAGGCATGATAGCTGGAAAAATTTCATGTACTAAAAAAATGTGGACAATTGTATGCTCAATTGATCTTTAGGTGACCACTTTTTTCTAACTTCAACGGTTTTCGAGATAGGACCATTTTTAGCAAGGATGGTCTAAGGTTTGACCGTTTTACGCTTCCGATACAGGTAAACTTTTCATTGCACGGCGTATAACTCTTGAGCCGTACAAGACAATATAAAACCGTCACCTACTGACCTCATGATTATTGATTTTCACACATTTTCTTAGTTGTCAACTTTTTTCTATCTCATCTGGCTTTAAAGTTATGCCCTCTCAAAGTTGGTCAACCAAAATTTCAAGTACAACTTGGCTTGAATTTTCATGTAGTTTTCTTATAAATATGGCCGGTACTGTAAGTCGGTGACCTCACAAATGGAGTACCCGGGATGAAATGCGGAGATTCCTCCGATATTTTGTATACAGATACCCCTTGGGCTCACTAACACAACACCAAAATATCCGCTTTTCAAAATTTCCTACAACTTTAGGTAAGCGTAGGTTCAACGTTGGAGATTCCATTTTCGAAATAAAAAATTTGCTAAATATTCACGTGATGGGAATTATGATCTAATTCCTCCTTCTAGAGCATATATCTCGCTTCAAAATAGGACTTGAGGAGTTCTGAATAGTAAGCAAGATTGCCCATGTATAGACGAACTATTTCTGACTAATTGATATGATGCTGATGAGAATGCTTTATTGCGAGTAACGAATGAATTACAAATTCTCGTAAAGTTTGTTGCATCCGCTTCTCTTATATTCTTGAGTCTTGGTTGGAGTGGTGTCCAAGCAGCACTTGAATCTGCTTCCAGTCATGCAGGCTCCATCCCAGACGACAGCACAGTTATGAACACAGAGATTGTAGCAGGTCTGGTTGGCGTTGGTGGCAAAACTGAGCCATGGAGAGCAGTTGAGATAGTTTGGTCCTCCATTGACGGAAGCACAGTACTCTTGACAGATGGCCAATGTTACGGCTGAGAGAGAAGAGACAAGGCAGAAAGCGATGAGAAGACGGAAAATCTGAAAATGAAGTTGGAAGCTGGAAGAAACGAACTGGAAACGCTTACCATTGTTTGAAGATGTACCAGTGGTGAAACTGATGATTTTGTCTGTTATCGAGCAGTCTATTTATATGGATTCATACAACTTCACAGCCATACATTTTGTTCTGGATCTTTTTTGTTAACCGAAATCTCCCACAGATGCTCTGGTAGGAAACCCACGCATTGTAATATTGGACACCAAAATCACAGGGCTCGCCCCAAAAACATATTGCACATGATGCTTCTCACAGCTGGAAATCTATTCATTTTGAACCAGTTAGAATAAGTGGGAGTCAGAAGCTCACGTGAAGAACAAAAAGAGAAACTTCAGGATTTTCAGAATTCTTTAATAAACATCACAGCTAAGTTCAATTGGTAAACCCAATAAATGCTATCACGTTGAAGATGTGTACGTCGTCAATCCTTCGAAGCTATCCTCCGTATCTACAACACATCTCGAACTAGCCAACTCATCGAGACATGTTTCAATAGAACTCCAGCTGTGAGAAACATCAGGTGCAAAATGTTTATCGGACTAGTCTTTGTAAGTGTGACGCTCGCGAATATGAAAAAAATCTGCACAGCTTGATAGGAGTTATGGACACAGATATTGTAGCAGGTCTGGTTGGAGTTGGTGGCGAAACTGAGCCATGGAGAGCAGTTGAGATAGTTTGGTCCTCCATTGACGGAAGCACAGTACTCTTGACAGATGGCCAATGTTACGGCTGAGAGAGAAGAGACGAGGCAGAAGGCGATGAGAAGACGGAAAATCTGAAAATGAGATTGGAAAATGGAAGAAACGAACTGGAACCTACCATTGTTTGGAGATGTACCAGTGGTTAACTGATGATTTTCTCTGTTATCGAGCAGTCTATTTATATGGATTCATCCAGCTTCACAGCCAGACATTTTGGTCTGGATCTTTTTTGTTAACCGAAATCTCCCACAGATGTGCTGGTACTAAACCCACGCATTGTAATATTGCACATCAAAATTACAGGGCTCGCCCCCGAAACATATTGTACTTGTCGCTTCTCACAGTTGGAAATCTTGTCATTTTGAACCAGTTAGAATGAGTGGGAGTCAAAAGCTCACGTGAAGATAAATCAGAGGAACGTCATGATTTTCAGAATTCTTCAATGAACACCTCAGCTACGTATCGATTGGTAACCCCCCGATAGATGTTGTCACGTTGAAGATGTTCAAGTCGTCCATCCTTTAAAACATTCCTCCATAGCTACAACACATCTAGAACCAACCAACTCATCGAGACATATTTGAATGAATATCCAGCTGCGAGAAACATCAGGTGCAACATGTTTCATTGAAATAGGCTCTGTGATACTGATGCCCAAATAATTGGAAAACGCGGCACAGCTTAGTAGGAGTATTTACATGGGTTTTGTGCCAAAACATTAGTAAGAGACTTTTTTTCCCAGTCTAGATGTAGGAGTTGGAACCATCCCACTCATTGAAACTTTTTCAACATGAATAGATCTCCAACTGTGAGAATCATCGAGTACAATATGTTTCGAGGGCGAGCCCTGTAATTTTGATGTCCATTATTACAATGCGTGGGTTTAGTACCAGAGCATCTGTGGGAGATTTCGGTTAACAAAAAAGATCCAGACCAAAATGTTTGACTGTGAAGCTGGATGAATCTATATAAATAGACTGCTCAATAGCAGAGGAAATCATCAGTTTACCACTGGTACATCATCAAACAATGGTAGGCGTTTCCAGTTCGTTTCTTCCAGTTCCCAATTTTATTTTCAGATTTTCCGTCTTCTCATCGCTTTCTGCCTTGTCTCTTCTCTCTCAGCCGTAACATTGGCGATCTGTCAAGAATACTGTGCTTCCGTCAATGGAGGACCAAACTATCTCAACTGCTCTCCATGGCTCAGTTTCGCCACCAACTCCAACCAGACCTGCTACAATCTCTGTGTCCATAACTGCGCTGTCGTCTGGGATGGAGCCTGCATGACTGGAAGCAGATTCAAATGCTGCTTGGACACCACTCCAACCAAGACACAAGAATATAAGAGAAGCGGATGCAACAAACTTTATGAGAATTTGTAATCCATTCTTTACTCGCAATAAAGCATTTTCATCAGCATTCATTTTGCAGTGCATAAGTAGCAGAGTTGGGTTTTATATCTGTGAGTTAGTGTGGTTTCTCAGTTAAGAATTTTCGACCCACTGATAAACCGTACGATGTTCCCGGAACGTATAAAATGGATACCGTCACCTATTTTAAGTTACCTATATAATTTCCTGAACATCAATGCTTCATTGACGATTTTAGTGCTCTTGAGGTGGTTACTTATTACAGTTATCCTGATGCTTCCAATTGAAAAGTTTTTTCCTAAAACTTTTTGTTTAGTATTAGTTTTTGGTTCGGAGCAACAATGTTGATCACCAGTGTACAACAAATAGTTCCGTTAGAGTCAGAGATGCCGAAGCAAAAATGTTTCTTATAGAAGTATCCTTGTCTTCTTTTTTCCAAGTCTATCATTTCTTGGCTGGAGTGGTATCCAAGCAGCATTTAAATCTGTTTCCAGTCATGCAGGCTTTATCCCAGACGACAGCACAGTTATAGACACAAAGATCGTAGCAGGTCTGATTGGAGTTGGTGGCGAAACTGAGTTTGAATCAGTAACCCGGAGCGGTTTCTGGATGTACTGCAGCAAATGTAGATTTAAAACTCAAAAACTGACAAATCTGTAGATGCGCAAATCTGGGAAACTCGATTCGGGTTACATCAGTTCAGCAAAGTTCTGTAAAAAAAACTGTTGTATTACATGTGATTCTTTTCTGCAAATTTCGTCACATTAAAAAATTCTTCGATCTATTCGTCTATCTGATGTCATAGCTTGAAAATGATTTAATGAGAAAGAAATATAAAACAAACGAAGGATGGAATAAAGTAATATAATTTTTGCAATCATACCTCAAAACCAAGAATTGTTGATAAATTGAAGAATATAAATGAAACCTGAGAAATATGGACTTTTTTGAATAAACATTCACCAAAATGAAAAGTTCAGAAGTTTTTTTTTTGAGAAAGCCGTTAAAACATCAAGTACCACGTTTTTATGAGGTTTAGGCTGTAAAAAAATGAAAAACAAATGGAACCAAGAAGGGCTTTGGAGAAATGGAAATATTTATTCAGAGACTTAAAAACAGAAAATTAGATCTGGAAATCACATATCTTCAAATTCAGCAATAACATCCTTTTGACAGAACGAGGCGATTGCAGATTTAACACAGTTCTTGTTCTTTTTCTGTTCATCAATTTTACAGGCATAGTATCCTGATGCGATGTGAGCGAAACTCCCTGTTTCCATACATTTGTACTTCAAAAGATGAGGATACTGCTCGAATGTTGTTTTCATGTCGATTTCTATATTCTCCAAAGCATCAGCCAGAACTTCCGATTCTTTCTTTTCTTTTTCATAAAACTCGCATGATTTTTCGGCGCATTTCTAAAAACGAAAAGTTTAGTGATTTCGAATTGAAGAGCCTTGGATACCTGATAATCTTTCAAACCACGAACGAGTTCTTTGACATCTGAATCTGCCCAGCTTAGAGCATTCAGGTTTTTCATACTTTTCTTGATGCCTGATTCCATTTGTTTGCATTGCATTTTGTAGAATTTGTCATATGCACTGTCACAAAAGTCGTTCTCCGGTTTTTTAGTATAGAGTCCCATTAGTTCATCATAATTTCCATAGAAAAACGCAAAATCTTCTGGTATACATTTCTCTTTTGCAATACTCAAGAGACAAGATTTGGATTCAAAAAACACAGTTTTATTTATAACTCCGTCTCTCTGAAAAAAAGGAAAAGCGATTGAGATTTGTAGAAAACAAGAGAAAACTGACCATCATAAAGTCATATTTCTTGGTGCAATCAAAACTATCTCCAGTGTGAACTTCCGATAAAACACTCAGCATGCAACCAAACTCATATCTACGTGAAATCGAATAACAGAAGACAGTCAAGTTTCTGATTGTATAATTTTTTGCACATTCTACTTGGCTTGCACATTCCTGTCATCGAAACATATGAACTGGAATGTAATAAATGAAAGATACTCACCATTACATCTCTACATGTTTTTTCTTGTTTATTAACAGCATCTGTCAGCGGTGGAAGTTCTGAAGTCATTTCATTCATGAACTTGAGAACGTTTTCATGTTTAGTTTTACATGGTACCAATACTTTTTCATAACAGTCCGATAACATAAAACCATTTACAATGGGCAGAAGAAACACCGCAAAGATCATGAAGTGTTTCATATCTGGAAATATAAAAATATGAGGGTTCGAGCGAGAAAAAAATCAGGAGTGAAAAAAGTTTACGAAGAATGGGGATTATAAAATTCTGAATGTTTTTTTTTTCAATAAACAATTTCATGATGAGCGCGAAACCAAGTTCAATAAATCAAAAGACACATATGGTATAAACAAAATCGGAAGACAAAAGATCACAAGTTTTGTGGATTGGCAGAAAACAGGAAAACTTTTTGTTAACTCTTTTTGAAAAGAATTGAAAGCCTGGTTCATTTTGATCTGTCGGAATCCAAACTGACCATAACATCCTCACCTAGTTCATCATCATTTTTCAATTGATCAGTCAATGGAGGGAATCGAGTAAAATGCATTTCATTTTGTAGATCGAACATCTTTTGCAACAATGGATCGCATCCTCTTCTTCTTTAATTCTGGAATATACGTGGTCTTTTCCAATTGCCTTCGCATATCGGAATCAACAGAGCAACAGTCAAAAACAGCAGTTTCATATCTGAAAATCTAACATAACCAAGATATAAACACTGAAATGTTGGTGGCGACTTCTGATGTTCCTGGAGCAGTGAGTGGAAACATTTTTAATCTTTTTTTTGAACTCATACTAATTACAGGCCCGGGCATTCTTTGTCACACACTACGACCTAGAGAAATACAACAATCCTTGCTATAACTTTTATATTCCCAACTGTTTTGAAGTTGAAGTCGAAGAAAAACTCAGAAACGTCACACTTTCCTATAATTTTTCCATTGGCTCTACGAAACTGTCTGGTGAAAAAACACTTTATCTCCAGGTAGGCAATGAGTTGAATTCCAAATACAAAAGGGATGAAACCAACCGCAAGTATAGGAATCAATCTCGATATAGATTGATGATGATAAGAACTTGTCCCTTCCAGAGAGCAGAAGGCTTTCTAAATTACATCGTTTGCCAGCTGTAAACTTTGGTTGAAGAATAAAATATTGTTATCTCTCTTCTAATATTTTCTCGAGCCATATGCAACTTTAGGTGTAAGGTGTTGATCTGATAAGAAAGTTCATGAAAAAGAGAATGTCCGAGAGGAGTGCATAGTTGTTATTTATCTGGCTTTCTAATCCATCCGGCCAAAGTACCTCAACGTATTTGGGTGCAAACAAAAAAAAAGAAATTTATAGCGATGTTTTTATCTCAAACACAATATCTCTCACAGGTTACACGAATCTGAAATTACAAAAAAGACAAATTGAAAACTGGTTGATTAAACAAAAATATGGGCTTTTGTGAGCAGAAATAAAACAGTTACATCCTGTATTCAAAGTGATCATATCCTTAGTTTTCCAAGTGAAAAAGAAGTTTTGGCTCATATTTCTGGTTTACCGGAATGATTCCATACAGAGTTTTATTAATATCAATACATCATTTGTCTGAAGACCCAACCTCCGATTTAATTCACTATCAGTTTTTTCCGCTATTTTAATGATTGTTTGTCAATCACAATTTTTTGTTAACTGAATCTAGCCCTTTCAAAAATCAAACCTTAATCCGGATACTTTGAAATCAGCACTAATAGTTCTTACGGTTACTTATCTTTTATTTGATCTCACGATCGGCACTTCAAAAGTGCTAGGTTGTCTTCGTCTTCTTATTGATGTTGTTGTCTTCTCTCTTAATGCAAATGAAACAAAACCGAGTAGGTTGTGCGGAGAGAAAGGAGGAATAGAGGGCGAGCGAATGCCTTCTTGCGCTCTAATTGGCACACTCTTCTCTCTCATATCGCTTTCTTGGACAATGGCATACATCATTTCCTCCTTTTCCTGGCCTCCTGTGGTCTTCTCTTGTTTCATTTTCATACGACTTTTGCGCTTCAGATTTTTATCGTGTTTTCTACGATTTTCAAACCGGTTAAAAAAATTGAAATATATACTAACTTTAAAACTGAAGATGAATAAAACGCGTAAGCAAGTTCTTATCAAAATTCGGACTTTTCCCTAGTCTTTTTGCACTATTTTCTTGATTCATCGCCAAAGTGTAAAAACTCCCTTCTTCTTCCGATGCTAGTCATCTGCCAGTTGACCTGCTCATCTAACTATGTTGCGGGCTATTGCATTGGTGTGGTGTACGGTCCGCCCACAAGATTCATTACTTTAGGCGCATCCAACATCTGCGTCTCTTTTCTCTCTGGTTATGGTCCGCTTTTCTGTGCACAGTGAAAACGCCTCCCTCGCGCTCAACAGATAGATACATCTCCTCCATCAGTTCGTCTCCTACTCTGTATGTTTTTTCTGCTTCCTCATTTTTGACTCCAACTGTATGAGCACAAACTGCTGATTTATCTGGAACCCCTCATATTTGTTGGCTGGAAAATTATCAAAAACGATTGTAATCATTTTCGGGACAAGATGACCTCTACGATTTTGAGAAAACTCGTTTGAACCGCTATTCAGAGTCACCAGGCAATAAATCTGTTTTCTGGCTTTAAGCGGATTGATATACCTATTCATTTTTTCCTAAAACATGAATGCTTTCTTCTTGTGCTTTCTTACACTTCTTCTGATTCCGATTCATTTCACAATTAACAAATTACGTAACAGATTTTACGCAATATATTCGTTTCGAATGTGCTTTAGCAACTACAACCCCATAATTTTTATAACAATCACTTTATTTTGTTTTCAGTTTCTTGATTCTACTTTTCTGACAAGATTAGTCCTGTTTTGATATGAATACTCTACGTCCAATTTTACTTTCGGTGATTACTCTGAACCTCTGCTCTTATTCTCATTTTCAATTTTTCTTCTACCCTTCGATTTTCTTTCTCCCAATATGAACTCTACATAGTGCTCGCTTCTGTTTCCGGGAAACTCCTCTTCCCTGTTGTTATTTTTTTCTAACAGTTTTGAGTCGAAAGCACAACTAAAAAGATGCATAACTTTTGACACAAGAGCACGCAATCTTGCTTCGGCCTTTTTGTCTCTTACGCTTTCTTATCCGTTCTTCACTCGTCCAACGGCACCTGTCTTTTCGGAACCAGAACGAGAGAGAAAGAGGGAGAGAGAATGTCCACGTGAAATTGTTTATTAATTAAAAGAATTTGTTTATTAACCAAATTAGTTTTAATGTCATATCTGATTGGATAATTGTAATTGAAAGTTTATATTGCGTATGTGTATGCTGTCAGGTTTATCACCCTAATTTCATCTGTATCAACTGGGAACTAAAGAATAGTTGCAGTCTGGACTTTAGTTTCCCAGCACTGTATATCTATAGAGAAAAAATGAAACAGTTTATGCAGTGAAAAAATTTTTTTTTGATTCTTTCAGTTCTTTCAGTATTGGATAATATTCTCCCACTCCACTGAGACATTGAGGTACACTCACGTAAGTGTACCTTAACTATAGGTTTGACGGTGTTCAATATGCCTGCTCTTCTGCTGAATACCATTTTTACGGTTTGTCTAAATATGTTCAATCTGATTACTCCTTTTTTTGTTGTGAACTTCAATTTTTACTGATTCATATCATATGTATGTGAGCTCAGTTTCACTTTTAAAAATACTTCGTTGCTCGTTTCTGACATAGGTAAAAAATTCCCGTGGTTTACTAAGGTTTTTGGTTACTTTTTATCGTTTGCTATAGTAGAAAGAGTTAGAGCATGATAATTATAATAGCTTCCTCTAACCCTCCTCATTGCGTTAACTTGAGATTTTGATCGCCAACAGAACTTCATTAACGAAAACGTTTCCAGAAGCCAACATCGGAAAATCGAACTTAAATCAATGAAAAAACCTGACGGTTCACCCGGTGACACTCCAGTCACCCCTCCTGTTCCTGGCATTGAATCACCAAAACGTGCCTCTGGAGCTGGTAACGGAGATGTCTCTCACCCAATTCAACTTCGTTGTCCTTCCGATTCTGTTGTGGCAGCTCAAAAAGGTAATGCTAGTTAATTGAGAAATAGCACAGCGCTACGTAATTTTGTTTTTTTTTTTGCTTTTCTTCCCAATTAGTCAAGAGAAAAAGTTTAGTCTGGGAAGACCCTCCTTTTTTCGCTGAGGTATCACAAACATTTCTAACATTTCTTCCCTTTCAGGATCTCTTTCAGCTGAGCATGATGTCCATGAGAACAATTCGAATTTGAGCAAAGAGAAAGATGATATTATTGCAAGTCAAGGTCCCATTTCAGAAACCAATTTTCAAAATCTGTATCGAACCTTGTCTCAAAAAGCATTGTCTAAACAACAAAAAAGTGAGTTACAGCTGCAGCAATTTGGAGTTTATGAAAATAATAGTTGATCAGAATTTCATCATCTCCTGAATGTCAGTAATTTTTTACTAGAAATGCGTTAGCTTTCACATAATGATTCTAAATTAGTTTATAATCAATTATTCCAGTAAACTGTGATATTTTCAGACGGTGGCGGAATCGCTGCGCCTAGTCGGCAGGATCAACAATCTGACGATGGTTCTCCTTCTCTAGGACCACTTCTTGGCAAAAACGTAGGATCAAAATTGTTAGCGCCCAACACTCAAGGAACATCGACTGAACAGTTCAAAGCATCACAATTGACCAATGGAAACGGTAAGTTGCATCTGTTGCGATTTCCGAGTAGCCAAAATATTATTTGATAGGCATCATTTCAAACTTTGTTTAGTTGTTGTTCCAAAACATTCCTTTTCATTTAAGGCGTTGTTATGTTTGTGAGGAATCTATGTAAAGTTGTGAAGAGATGGTCCAATAGGACACTAAAATTGAAGAAGTTATTCTGAAAACGACAAAAAGAGATTTTAAAAAAAGCTAGCTGGTCATTAAGAGTATTATAGATAAGCACGGTTTTCTGATAATGTTCTACGGCTGGAATTTCTGGAAAACGATTGAAGAACTAATCATTCGTTTTTGTAGCAGAACATCTCTTTGAAAAGTGTCAGCGAATATTAGAGAAAAAATTTGAATACCTAGGTTTTGAAAAAGGTAGTTTTGTGGATTCAGCTCAACACTTTTCTTATATTTGGGCATCTTTGAGTTATATACGCTTTCTCAGCTTATTCAAGTCTACATTATAGCTTCTATTCATTATCTCCATGAGTAAAACACAGAAACGGTATCGGACAAAGGATATTTGGAAAACAAAACAAATTTATTGAGGCGATCGCTTGATTTATGAAAGTTTCACAATCATGTTTGTTCTTAATTTCAGCCATCAATCAACAGAAGTCTTTTTCTACTCCGGTGCTGAAACGAGGACGAGTGCCTTGTGATGATGATGATGAGTTGGAAACCGCCGAAGTTCTCAAGCCCTCAAAGAGACGAAAGACATTTGAAGAGCGGATAGGTAAGCACAATGAACCTGACTTTTTGTTTTCTCGTGAATCTGAAAACACTAAAGGAAAAGTTCGGAGCTAATCCCTACTAAATGTTCAAATAACCATGAGAATGGCACACTATACTCACTATAACAGGAGAAAGCTTCCAGTATTGAAAAAAAACTCCCAAACTCGAAGAAACTTGATATCTTCAAAATTTTTTTTGATTAACTCGAAATTTTCCAGAAGAAATCCTACGAAAGAAGGAAGACGAACTTCAACGTCAATGGGCAAAAAAGTACACAGAACAAGACGAAAAGATCAACAAGATTCTTGAGAATCTTCCGAGTACTGCTCAAAAAGCGGTTACCGAGAAACTCGTAGAACTCTCATCGCGAAGAATGTTCGATGCTTCCACACAACAAAATGATGAAGGTACAGTACCGTTGAAAATGACGCGAACACTCCATTTCTCAGTTTTTTGAAAACTAGGTGATTTTGGTTGACATTTAGAATGTGCCACGCTGCAAAAAGTGTTCTTACAGCTGGAAAAAATTTTAGGACTCTTGAGTTCATCGAAAATTTCATATAAAACAAGCGATTTCAGAGTAAGTTTTTGGACAAGCTCTATCTTCTGTGAGAGTGGTTGCACACATAAGTTGTCAAATGCAAAAAAAAATTGGAACTATGCTTGATACGCTTTGAATTGATTCAAGTTGTAGAAAACTTTTTGACTGTGTTGCGCATGCTGAAATTCAGCTGGAACTGCTAAAACGAATTAAAAAACGAGGGTGTACTGAGACTGTATTGTAACTAGCTTTTTCGAGTACATTTAACATTTGCAATAGTAATTGGAATTTTCAGTCGTGGAAAAAGAGCTCGTCGCAGTAACAGAGAAAGTTAGAGTTTTTCAAAAAGATGTCCATGATCAGACTGCACACATTGCCAGTGCAACCAAGTGGCTGGAGCAAAATTTTGAGGCGAATGAAAGATCGGTGAATAAGCTTTCGGCAGCTTTGAAGGTGTTGGAGGAAGTTGGAACCCACAAGGAAATGCTTCAAGTACAAAACGCACAAATCTCCGAGCTGGCCAAGTTGTTTGAAAACTTCTCAAAGGCGAACACAGCATCTGTCAATAATCTCACATCATCTATTCAAAAGATCGCATCAAAAATCTACATTAATGTTGATGGAAATGATGTAGAGATGAGTGAAGAAACTGGAGGTAAGAGTACACTTTTTTCATTTCTCATACAGTTTTTCCCTTGATTGAGACTTTACAAAGCTAACTGAATTGATTTTTTGAATTGAATACTCAGAAGTTCCTTTTTGTCTATGTGAGGGCTAACACAAACATCATTTTAGACGATGACAACACTGGAGCAGACAATTCGCTGGTACAGTCGGAGACGTCAGAGCTTGCTGCCAGGAAAATTGATGAAAACAACCAAGCTCTTTTTGACAATGAAGAACAAGAAGGAAATGTTCATGCTTCACAAAACGTGATCGGCATGGACCAACTCCGACAAAATACTCCTCCCGTAGAAGAGGGAAATTGTGAGTTGAAGAGGGCCATGAAAACTCAGATTGAAAAACTTTGAAAAATGAATTTAGATGATGAGGATGTGAGAATTGATGATGGTATCACGCATCAACCAACCTCTGATGATAACGGTGATCAAAACAACCCAGCTCCTCTTGATATTGAAGAACAAGAAGAAAATGTTCATGCCGCAGAAGAAAAGACCGCACAAAACAAACTCCCACAGCGTATTCCTCCTGTAGAAGAAAAAGATGGTGAGTTGAAGAGTGTCGTGACAACCTAGATTGGAAAACTTTTTTTTTCAAAAAATTTAGATGATGAGGATGAGGGAATGGATAATGGAATCACGCAACATCCAACGTCCGAAGATAGCGATGATCAAAACAATATTGAGAAAACCGAAGGTAAATCGAGATTTCATGTCTGTTTTTATTTAGAAAAAAAAGTTGAAGATTCATTTTCCAGCGCCTAGTTTTGAAAACCACTCTGTTCGATGATCGATAATACGTATTCAATAGAAACTGAGATTGAAACGGAAAAATAATTTTCACGTCAACCATTGCTCTTTTTTTTAGTTGGTTTTCTCTGCTATATTGCATAGAATCTATCCTTCCCAACACACGTAGCTTGACCTAGAGAAGGCCATAGAAGTTATCAAGTACATAGCCGTGCATGTTTTGTACTCAGTACCCTAGTTAGCTCAGAAAGGTAGTTTTTTTCCTGAATGCTCATCACCTAGTCAAATCGTAAAAATCAAATACCATGGGATAAAAAATTAGAGAAACTTTCGAGCCGGCAAAAATAGGAGGATTACCAGAGATAGTCACAATAGCGCTGATAGGATTAAAAAAACAACTTCCAAGGGAGATAGAACTGTCAATATGGAAAGAAGACGGGATTATGTTCTATGTTCTCCAGCTTGTAAAGAAACTAATTCCAACAGTTGTTTTTCCAGCTGGCCCCCCATCAAACGGTCACACTTCAATTGCCGACACTTCATTGGAGCAACCTGACATTCCAAAGCTTGCCTCCACAGAAGCTCGTGCACCGAAGCAAATAAATAAAGCTGCTCAAGATAATGAAATCATTCTTGACCGCGAACGAAAAGAGCCCGCAACACAACCACTCCTGCAGGATAATTCTGTTGTAGAAGAAGAACGTGGTGAGTTAAAAAGTGGCATGAGAGGCCAGATTGGAAAACTGAAGAAAAATTGAACACCTCATGTGTGAAAAATTAAGAATCATTAGAATTTATTTTCTGAAATAGAGAAGTTCAAAAAAAGTTCAAACTTTCAGATCAACACATCGACAGCTTTGCAGGCATTCGGAATGGTGGAGGAACAGTTTATGATTTTGAGTATCAATCAAGTCCATTGTCTCAGTCGACGGATGAGCAAGGCGAAGGCAGACCAGAAAACAACTCTGGAACAGTGGAAGGTGAATTAACACTTTCTGTCCGCCTTTTTTAAGCAGGAAGATTTCTTCAAGACTTCAATTTTTGAGAAATATTACGTTCAATAACCAATACTTGATTCAATGAAAACTTTTTTGCAGATGCAACAATTTCTGATGGCCAAGGAACATCAGATTCCAAAGGTAGCGAGGAGAAAATGACACAGCTACACAAAGCTATTATGATTCGCTCATCCCGTCGAAGCGAAAATTCCAGGAAGTGCAAGACGAATGGACAACCTTCAGAAGGGGAAATGGTCAAGAGCACCGCTGAAGGTAAAACTATTTAAAGCAGTAGAAATTAGTTTTAACATGTTTTTTTTCAGTTCCACCTGCAGATCAAACCGAAAGCAAGAAAGAGGAAGTCACAATTACTGAACCAGATATTAACTGGTTTACGCTCAGTTGCTTTGCCTCTAAACTGTGTAAAGTTCCCACAATTCTGACTCCTGAACAGGAAGAAGAAAAGGAAAAGTTACTTCTCAGTTTGAAGGAAACCGCATTGTCAGATGAAATTCCCTACAAACCCGATATCCTGTACAAACGCACTGAAAGGATTGTGAAAAACGCTTGCAGTGAGGCAACGTTGAAAGGAGAGCGGAATATGAATGAGCAAGAGGAAGATGCTCGAGACAGTGATGAGGAAGGAGAGTTGGAAGGAGAACCAGATTCCGAAAGCGAACAAGGAGAGGACCCGGATGGAGTCAGAAATAAGAAAGAAGAAATGATGAAATCACTGCAAAACAAAATTGAAAAGCTCAAGCAAAGAAGAAAGAAAGGAAGGAAGACCATCGTCCGGCAAAATGCTCCAAGAAGAACGCTACCTTTTCTTTTGTTCACTTCCGGCTTCAAAGATGATGTGATCGGAGCATCTGGCCGAGAAATTGTTGGAAAAGCTAGCAGCTACAAAATAGATGGAAAGAACGCTGTTTACAACAGTGAGCTGTTCCGTTACGCTCCTACAGACAAGCACAATCCACCAACGTTCTTCCAATCGAAAGGCTTCGAAGTCAAGAGAGGCGGACGCTTGCCGATTGTCACTCTGGACATCACCGACAAAGACCTGGAAGCAAAGGCAACTTCGTTAAGCGTTTGTCTCATTCAGAATTGCGAGGTGGATGTCAATGCTTTCAAATACAACAAACTCATCGATCTCTGTGGACAAGATGCTAAGATCACCACGGTTCGCCAGCGACCACAACACAGCAATCAGAACCAGAAGTTCCGAGGAACGAAAAAAGATTTTCATGCAGAGAGCTTTCCTGAAAAAATGTTGCTGAGAGAAGTCCTTGAGAACCAAAAAAAGATCATCGAGACGGCGCGAAAGGGTGAGGGAGCGTGCAAAGAAATAAAATTGTTTTTTTTTTGTTTCAGGATACGTGGAATGCATGTCTACCAGTCCCATTTTGAAGGAAAATCTCCTGAAAATGGAAAAGGCACTGAAAGATGCTCAACTGCCCTGGGATGACATGCCGTTCCCCGTTATCACGTTCGGGGTGAATATCGACATCGGAGAAGCAGAAGAACAACTGGCTGCTATCAAGGCAGCTCTTCCTGAATGGACCTGGCCAAATGAGCGTTTGATGGCTCTCCTGAAATCCGTCAAAATGCCTGGAATAAATGAAGTCCAGGTCTACGCCAAAGTCGCCGGCTGCCGCACCATAGCCCACTTTGAAAGTGAAGGGATTGGTTCAATCAATGTAAACTTGGGTCCTGATGACTGTGTCTGGTACACAGTCCCAATGGAGTTCGCAGCGAGTTTGGAGAAGTTGTTAGGTGAAGACAGAGCTAACCTTTGCTCAAGTGCGATTTGGCTAAATGAAGGTCAGTTGGAGAAAGCCGGCATTTCCTACTCAAAATTCGTGCAAAAAGCTGGAGAAATGGTGTTCGTGAACACCGGAACGTACCATTGGGTCCAAAGTAACGGGTTCTGCATGAACATTTCATGGAACACTCTTATGGAAAACCACACCCAGCTTGCTGCTGCCGCTCTGTTCAGCGACCTCAATCTAACACATAAATATGCCACGAACTTGCCCATCGAACGGCTCATTTGGACGATTGCCGAACAAAAACTACAACTTGGCACGGAATTCTCTCGGCTTACAAAACGATTGTTGATATCGTGAGTTCAAAAAAATTATACATTGATCATAATTTTTGTTTCAGTTCATTGGCTCATGCCAAAATGGAGCTTGACTACGTCGAAAAGGAAGGTTATGAGATTAAAAGCGGAGAGGATCCAGAGTACGACGAGCAAATCTTCACTGAAGCTACTGTTTGCCATAATGAGAAGTGCTATACAAAATCCCTTTACAACTTGATATTCCTCAAGAAAATAAGAGAAACGGATGCAATTAAGTCTGTGCCAATTTGCTTGGACTGTGTTATTTCCAACGGTAACAAAAAAGTAACCTGCTATAGAAGAAAAACTATTGATCAGTTGGTCAAAATCTTTGACGCTTATCATTAAGTCTCAGATGTTTTTTGACTCTACTTGACTTGAATAGGCTCGAGCATTATTGGATGGACAAATGGGGGTTTTAGCAAATTCAATAAAATTATGAAAGGTATCTAAAGATTGGGTGGACCAAAAAGGAGAAAAAAAACCGAGTGACATAAAAATTCAAATATAATTCTCAAAATTGAACTACAGGTGAAAATTGTGCTCTCAGTTAATCGCAATTCTCGGATCCATCTGGTTTTAGGTATCCTCCATGGGTCTACTTAGCTTTTTGACCACGATGAATTTTTTCAAACCCTCTATCTGTCAATCCACTTCAGAATGAAAAAGGCTCAGGTCCATTTAACTCAAGTTGAGCCATTTTTTTCTCTTTTCTTTGTCTGACAATATCATCTATTCACACTTCATTCAAACAACCTGACCAGTAAAAATCTAAATTTGTTTGTGATTACTGTTTTTCTCTCTGTTGATTTTCTTTTGAAATTTTGGAATCCTTCTAATGGCCAATCTGATTTGAAAAAGAGGTTGGGAAATAACGTTGAACCATTTTTTGTTTCTTTTTCAGATGACATTATTTTTTTCTTTCAACTATTCTCTCGTATAAAATTATTTTTACTCAAGCAACAATATAACTAGTTTTTCTCCTTTCAAACAACATTCCCACTACGAGCTCAACTTCTCTTATGAAACTTATTTTGTTTATTCAGTTATTGTTACATTTACAATGCACATTATTTTCCTGTTGCACTTTTTTCAATTTGTTCAAAGTTTCGTTATTATCATCAATAAATTGATTCCACCACAACACATATTTTGTTTTTATCTACTGCTGACCATGGGCTCACGATGAGTTTCCTGATTTCTATCGTAAAACAAGTTTTCGGAAGAAAAACGATAATTTCAGTGGCAATTTCCCGTTCTCACTATTCACAAACTTTTTGAGTGAAACTTATGGAAGAACAACTATTCTCACATAATAGTTATTCAAAATGAAAGAGCAAAAATAAAACTGATAGTTTAGTGGCTCACTGTTTAAGAAAACACATCCACACTCACACATGCAAATCCAAGTCCAATATATCATTTATGAGCAGCTTGTCTGTTTCATTTTGTCGCATTCCTCATCATAGGGCCACACGATTACTCCCGGATTTGTAGATAAGATCTTCGACAATCGGGCAAACAGTGAGTACCGGTGAGATTTAGTTCAATCATACAAGTGTAAGAGCGGGAGAACGCATTTAATAAAGTGAGAAACTGTTACAACAACAGACATGAGTCACGGGAGGAAAGATGCGAAGAAGAGTTCTAGCACAGTTTTTAGACTTTTAACAATATCTCACAGTTCATTTCACTTTATCGTCTCTAGGAGTTACGGTTCACTCGATGGTTTATGTGTTACTCTTTCTATCATGAGATCACGGTACGCAGCCAAAAATTTGTAAAGGTACAAACACTTTCGCGGGGAGATCTCGTTAAGATTAGTGTCGAGACCTAATTTCTCGATTTTGTAGGCTCTATCGTTTACCAAACAACAGACACAATAATACGTAAACGTGTCTAAAGACGAAGAATAAGAGGTCAACCTCCCTCCTAGTCTTCTCTTCATTATCCACTGACTATCGTTTGGTGACATGCAATAGGCTATAGGACTCCAAGAAGACTGGGTAATACATCTCCGACTAGGCATAGCTTGTGACGGACCCTGCTGTGGAAGAGGTCAACCTTCTTTCGTTTTCTTTTCATTAACTGTTGTGTGTCATCTGTGGTACCGTTCAAACGTATGGTGTTCAGAGAGGGCATCTATTGATCGAAGAAGGATATGCGTGTGGAGACTTGCGGGGAGGACAGTCGTTTTATTTTTATATCAAAGCTTCTTATCCATACTTCTTTCTTGCACTTATCATAGGGAGCATCTGCAAACTTATTTTCATATTTTTTCTATCATACTTCCGCCTGAATTTTTATCGTGTTTCTTCTCGAATTTCTCTTTTTTTTTACACTGTGACCTATCCCAATTTCGCATTTGTTGTTGCAAAAATGTATACCTTTTCCAGTAATCATCTCAACTAGCTACTGCGGTTATCACACTTCGAACCTCTCGAAAACTTTATAGCCGTCTTAAGCGAGTACTTCGACTATCAAGTGTAATCGCCTTCAGTGCTTACGAAATGTCATCTGGAAACCAATCTGTCAAAAAACCAATGGAAGTTGAGGGAGCACATTCAAGCCAACCTGCTGGAGCAGTTTCATCATCCCAACTTACAAGTAAGAGCACGGTTAAATTATTTAACCAGCAAAAAATAGGAAAAAATATCGTTCCCTAATCGAGGAGAATGAGAGGAACTGGAAGTGCCATTTCTTCCTGTATTCATTAGTATTTCAGAATCAACACTACCAGATTTCAATTCAAATCAAATTCCGTAATCTCTTGATCCATCACTAAGGTTGTAAGAAAGTTAGATAATTCGGTTCTACTGTAGTTGAAAGTAGTACAGTAGAACCGATAATTTTCACATTATCAGTCCCCTTATTGTTTACTGGATTTTCACCGTTTTTTGATATGAAAAAACCATAGGCACAAATTGAATGAATCAAGCCAGATTGAATATAGACATCGACAAGAATTCCAACTTTAGCCTGCAGTCTTTTAAGATTTTTTCAAATTTTGAACAAACCAAAAACTATGTTTCAAAAGCCCCTCTCCCTCCCTCCTGTAATACTTTTATAAATAAAAAATATATACTTCAGCGGATAGCACGGAAATGATGGAAGCAGGGATGAAAAAAAATGGTGCTGTGAAACCAACAGATCAAAAAAGTGCAGATGAGGAGCTCACTGAGAAATTGGCTGCGTACATGGACAATGCATTGGATGAAGAACTAACAAAACAGGAAAAAATTATGGAAGGGATTCATGAAAAAATTCGAGCATTACAAGCGAGATACTCGAACCGTTCCAACTCAGCGCCGGCAGTTCAAGAGGAAGACGAAAATCACACTGGAAATGGAGGTATAGTACAAGCTTCCATAAGATGGGCTCACAGATATTCATCAAATGCAACACATTTGAATATATTAATACCTAATTTCATTTTCAGCTGAGCTGGTGTCAAACATTTCGGAGGTGATTGGAATTGTCGATGACGATAACACAAAAATGGACCAAACGCAGCTTTCACTGGAGTTAGAACCAGAAGTGAATGGTATGATTTTTTGGGCTCTATCTGCTTTGAGAGGTGCATTGACAAAGTAGAGGTGCAATGACAAAATGGAGGTGCAATGGACAAAATCCAGGTGCAATGGATAAAACCCAGGTGCAATGGATAAAATCCAGGTGCAATGGTCAAAATGGAGGTGCAATGCATAATATCCCCGCTCTATGGTAAAGATGCAAGTGCCATCGGTATGACCCACTTA
>GL379788.1:531452-574954 GCA_000143925.2 Caenorhabditis brenneri | reverse complement strand
TTTTGGGCTCTATCTGCTTTGAAGAGGTGCATTGACAAAGTAGAGGTGCAATGACAAAATGGAGGTGCAATGGACAAATCCAGGTGCAATGGATAAAACCCAGGTGCAATGGATAAAATCCAGGTGCAATGGTCAAAATGGAGGTGCAATGGATAATATCCACGTGCAATGGTTAAAATGGAGGTGCAATCGTTAAGACGGAAGTAAGATGATCGGAGTAGAGATACCATGGCTTGAATGAAGGTAGGATGAAGTAATCATGTTACAATTACTCAAACAGTTGTTCTTGCATGAACTAACACGCTATGAGGCTCAGGTTATTTTTTTACCTTCCCAAGCGCGAGTGTTTTTTTTTCATCCGTTTTATTTTCATTCTATTGATGTTACGTACATACGTAAGTCACTTTTCTTGAGTTCGTGACGATTTTCATTCAACAACATCTAAAAAAAAGCAATATCAAAAAACCTGTTGAATTTTTCCCATCGTCGTGTAAAGCTAGACGAATTACAAAGTTTCTTACCATCTTCCGAGATGGTAGCAATCGTTCTTGCATCATTATTTGATTCCTAGAACGTGGATATTTTACATAGCATCCAAGGTTTATTTTACATTAGGTTGAAAAACTTCGCAAAAATTTTCAGTTCTACGTGAGCTGGATAGACCCAACCTGATTTTCAAAATTGGATAGACCCAAGAGAGGGGTCTTAAAGTTGGGTGAAACTTAGGGAGGGGTCTAAGAATTGAATGGACCCAACTTTCCCAATTAACTGAAAAAAGATATTGAGGACCTGCTCATTTTTCAAAAATATCATTTTTTCTTCTGAAGCGTTAAATCTCATACATCATTAAATTCATGAATCATGAAGTTATATTCTTTTTAAAAATGATCAGGTCCGCCCAATTCTTGGGGCTATCAAACTAAAGTGCAACGGGTTTGTGACATAACTCGACTCAAACTGGTTCAACATTCATGAGAATTGGCCAGTTTTATCATTAAAAAATATTTTGAATAACTATTAAGTTAAGAGATCCTACTAATTTGAAACAGTCATGGCACGCAGGCATTCCTAAAGTCCAGTGTTCATAAAAATTTTTGGATGATGTCATCGACTTGAAAGTTTATTCCTGGTAGGACCAAATATCTGCCAAAACGTTATCAAGTTTACTAGCGTACCCAACCAAAAACAGAAATCTCTTAGAATGTTCAAAATACAGACCGACTGACATTCTTTAGTCAAGTTTTCTAAAACAACATCACAGATGCTCTATGATATAAGCAGATCACTTTTGGTGTTGAATGGGAGGACCGATTATAAAGAAAATTTTGATAAGAGATCAAGAAACGGTTTTTTCAAATGCTGCTTTTTAGTGACTTTAGTATGTACGGAACATCAATAGAATGAAAATAAAACGGATGAAAAAAAACTCTCGCGCTTGGGAAGGTGAGAAATAACCAGAGCCTCATAGCGTGTTACTCCATGCCAGGACAACTGTTTGAGTAATTGTAACATGATTACTTCATTCTACCTCCATTCAAACCACGGTACCTATATTCCAATCATTTTCCCTCCATGTTAACCATTGCACCTCCATTTTAACCATTGCACGTGGATTTTATCCATTGCACCTCCATTTTGACCATTGCACCTGGATTTTATCCATTGCACCTGGATATTATCCATTGCACCTGGATTTTATCCATTGCACCTCCATTTTGTCATTGCACCTCTACTTTGTCATTGCACCTCTAAAAGCAGATAGTGCCATTTTTTGTCTAGGGATGATAATCGTACGCTGGCAATATAAACAAAGTTTCATGTGTTAAAACAAGTGAAGGTTTTGCTTTCATCTATTATCGAAAATTCAATTTTTCAAAATTAAAGCGATAGATTCAAGTGTGTCAGCTTCAAAATTAGACAATTAGATAAATTCTGAGCTACTGATGTAAACCACAATTAACATTTCAGCAGAAGTTTCTGCAGCATCAGTGGAAGATGTTCGTGAGATTGGTGAATCTCAAGAAGTTGTAGAAGAGGAATCTGGACGAACTGGATTGAGTGGAAACAATGCAACAACAGGCGCCAATGAAATTTCACTTCTTCGAAATGGTGAGTACAATCAATGCCATTTGTTTGACAAGTTTCAAATTTTAAGAAAATACGAAGTGTTAAAGTAAGATAAACTTTAGATTTTAGAATTCATTTCCCTCTTTCTCAAATAACGTCTCCCGACTAGCAAACTAGAAAATCATCATGTTTTCCTTTTCCAGCTGGACAACATCAAATCCATCACAACAATGATTTTGAAATGGATCAAGTTCAAGTCCAACAAGAGTCAGAAGAAGATATCGGAAGTGATGGAGAAGGAACTTCTACAAGACCATCAACTGTGAAGAACATTCCTAAGCGAATTATCCATAACAGGGAAGCCAAAACAAGGACAGGTAATGTTTTGCCGAGAATCTCCTTTTTCGCAAATTCGAAAAAATATTTAAGAAAGCACAACCAGATGGGCCCTAATTTGGGAAATTGAACAAATTAAACAGCTTTTTTTTCAGTTGAGCAACAAGTCAAGAGCAATGCCGGCAAGAAACGAAGTGCAGCACCTAAGAAGACTCCTGCCAAGCGGCGAAACTATGAAAAACTTCCGATTTATTGGCATACATTAGCATGTTTCCGATCGAAACACTTTTTGAACCTCGACTCGTTGAAGGATGGAGAATTCAAATCTCAGCTGATCGAAACACTTCAACCAACTGAAGAAACTAATCTTTCCGATACAATCTCGTACAAAAATGACAAATCGTATGAGGATACCGAGAGAATCCTTGACGGACTGTTCAAAAATATGCCATTCCAAAAGCTTCTGATCCAAGCTGATAGAGACGTTTCTCAAGATCAAAGTGAAAAAAGAATGGCTGAGAAAAAGCTCACAACTGCTCTTCTGCTCGGTGAAAAACCGACATGCAAAGTTCCTTTCCTTTTGTACACTTTTGGATTCAAGAAAGATGTTGTCGGAAAAAATGGAAGAGAAATTGTCGAAAAAGCCTCTGAATTCGAGATTGATGGACAAGTGAATCCTGTTTACAACAGTGAGGAATTCAGTTATTGTGCTGAAAGTATTGGACCCGAATTCCCCCCAACCAACTTTTTCGCATCGAGAGGATTCGAAGATTTAAGAGTTGATAAAACTGGAGAAAGCTCGTCCGCTCAGTCCAAACAACAAGTGCCAGTAGCCACACTTGACATTAATGACGACGATTTGGAGAGAAAAGCAACTTCTTTGAGTGTATGCTTGATTCGGGATGCTGGAAAAAGAATTACTGCTGAAATCTTCACTCCGGAAAATCTTCAGAAGATTTGTGACAGCAACAAGATGGTTGTGTTGCGCCAAATCGGACAACACAGCACACAAAACGAGCAACCTGGCGAGCAAACGAGCAATTTCCATGTGGGGACGGTTTATGAAAGAAAAAGAGTCAAGACGTTTTTTGAAAACCTCCGGGAAGTGACGGAAGTCTCAGAAAAATGTAAACAAACTTTCATCTCCTTTTGTTTTTCTTGGAAAAAAACTGACATGAATAATCAACTTTGCATTTTCAGGTGTCAAAAAATGCATTTCCAACGGTTCAGTTTCTGAAAACGACTTAACCGAATTGCAAGAAGAACTCAAACTAACCGAGCTGCCGTGTAAGGACATTAGGACAAAGATTTCGCCGCTTATCATTTGCTTCGGATCTAATATAGATATTGATGATGAGGAAAAAGAAGTTCTGCAAAAAGCGCTCCAGGGGCTTCCAGCATGGACTCGGCCACGAGAAGGGCTCATGGCAATCCTGAAGGACAAACTTCCAGGAATTAATCGGATACAAGTTTACGTTAAAGGACCCGGCTGCAGAACAACGGCGCATTATGAGAACGAAGGAATCGGGTCTATTAACGTGAACTTGGGACCAGACGACTGCGTTTGGTTCACAATTTCGATGAATTATTCGGCACAACTGGAGACTTTGTTGTGCAAGAAAAAGGTTGCTCCTTGCCATGATCCTATCTGGTTAAACGAAGAGGAACTCCAGGGAGCAGGAATTCCGTATTCCAAGTTCTTGCAAAAACCTAATGATATGGTTTTCGTCAATACCGGAACCTATCATTGGGTGCAGTCAAATGGATTCTGCACTAATGTGTCTTGGAATATTTTGATGGAGGATAAAACTCAACTGGCCGCCGCTGCCCTTTCCAATGACTACAACGCAATGCACAGCTTTGCTAATGCTCTGCCAATTGAAAAGTTGATTTGGAGCATTGCAAAGGAAAAGAAGTATCCAAACTCGGAAATTTCAAAACTCACAAAGCAGTTGCTAACCTGGTATGTTTTCCTCAGTAAAAATAAATTAAAAAAAAAAGTTTTCAGCTCATTGGCTCACATCACAATGGAGCAGAAGTGCGCGGAAAAGGAAGGATGGGTAATCAAGGACGGAAAGAATTACCTGGAAGATGTGAACTTATGTACTGCAGATGGATGCCATAGAAATTCACTGTTCAACCTGTTTTTCTTGAAATTGGTGAAAAAAGAACTGATGCCGCGCTGCTACAATTGCGTGAAAATTGAGGATCAGGCCACAACAACTTGCTACATCATGCATACGCTCGAGGAACTGGTGGAAATTTTCGATGCTTATGAGTAGTCTTGTTTCTTTTTTCATCAACCTTGCAAATAACCTTATCATTCACATTTTTCTCATGTTTCTCATATCAGTTCTTGACTTCGAAGTCTGTCCAGGTCCTGAATTGTTACTTCGATTGTGGTGTCATGTGTATTATTAATTCATCGATGTGGCACCTTTGCTCAAATTGTCTTATAGGTGTGTATTGCACCCAAGTTTTCCGAATTTTTCCATTGTTTCAAATACTGTTTTAAACCGCCGGAACTACCTCACCTTTTCCCACTTTTTTCGGACTGTTAGTTCTGCAATAAAATGCACCCAAAACTTCATTTTTTGAGAATCCTTTCCAGGATGACATAAAAGTCAATACACACTTCTTAACTGACAAAATGTTTAAACTGTTTTGTTTAAAATTTTGCAAGTTGATTGACTTCGAGAATGCTCTTCGCGGAAACTTATTCTTTCCTGATGGCGGGCAAGTTCGGGCCTGAACTAAAATGGACTTTGTTCTAGTAGGACAGAGGAACAAGTTAAATTGAAAAGGGATCAAAACAGTTTCGATTCGAAAAACTGTTCGAGTTTTAGGGAACATCCTCAAAATGGTCTGTTTTCCGTCGACTGATTTTGAGCAAAAAAATAAGTAACTTCAATTGGAATGAAATATATGGCATTTATATTCACAACAATTACGATGAAACCAACTTTGGACTTGTCAGTGCCGTTTATCGTACCAAACCGCTTTGCTACCACTTGTTTCATTTCAAACTTCCTCTTATAACGGCTTGTTATCATTACTAATTTTTATTCAATGGCTAAACCAATTTAGAAAAGCTCTGCCAAATGGGAACAACAAATAACACTTGTTTCTGAATCATAGAAAAAATATTCATCAAAGGTAAATGGCCGAACATCTCCAGATAACATTCGTGCCGCGGCAGCAGCTCTCATCAAATAACTCAAGAAATCGTTAAAAAGGAAAAAAAAATTCCTATCAAATTTCCTTAATCTATATAGTTTCAAGATTATAAAAACAAATCTTGGTACAGATCAAACAACTTTCAAGTAAGTTTCACGCGTTCCATTGTGTTACCATACTTTTGGCGCATCCTGTAGTTATATTTTCACTTCTGAAAACTTTCTTCGATTTGGTTGTTAACTCGAAGAACGCGCTATGAAAAACGTTAAACTACGCGTCCAAAAGAAGATGGTTGAGGAATGCAATTAGCCCTTACTGAGTGAGAAACACCACTCACGTAATCCCGCTGCCCGCGCTCGTTTTTGTAGAAAAGATCTCCAACAATCCGACAAACAGTGAACACGAAACATATGAGGATATTTCGAAGTATTGAAAAAGGACGTGAAAAGAAAAATAATTAGAAATGAATAGTTAAAAGTCATTTCACTTCACAAAGAACAGTGTTCACAGAAGGTAACGATTCTATTTGAAACATTGACAGCTGAAACCTGAGAAAAAACTGGATTCTGATGTCTTGCTCACAATTCTTCAGGATTTTGTGGTTTTCCACGGTTTCTAGTGTTTTCAAACTTTTTAGCAACATCTCACAGATTATTTCTCTTCATTTTCTTGAGAAGGCACGGTTTAATCAATTGTATGGTACTGTTCTGTGTCCTCTCGTTTCTGTGAGCTCTGTCGTTGACCCAACGACGGACATACGTAACTGTGTCAAAAGGCGAATATGAAGAGGTCAACCTCCTCACATCTTCTCTTCTTCATTACTCTTTAGCTATCATTTGGTGGTGGCGGTGTCCGAGACGAAGGTCCATTTCCATCGATTTTTCATGAACTGATGAAACGCCAATTGTTGCACCATGAGACGGTTTTTTTTCTTCTAAATACTTCAGTTGTAGAATCCCTATTGAATTCTTATTTTTCTGCTCATGATAGTTTTTTACAACTAATTAGTTAGATTGTCACTGATAGTAGTTCAATATTGTTTGTGATAGATCATGAAGTTTGGAAAACTTCTGAAATTCAACATATAGAATTCAATTACCTTATTTTATCTTATCGGGTTAGACGCGTTTCAAATGTATTTCTGTTAAACGACGGCAGCACGAATTTCTTCTCAGTTTTATCCATTTATTGTGACGGCTTCCAAATAAGTAACAGTCTTACAGTATCTCTGAGCTATCCCATTTCACACATCCTCAGATCTTGTTATCCCTTTTTTGAATGAATCATCAATTCTTCATGCACCATTTTCTTGAGTACCGAATGTCTGTACATAAGCTGTTTGTGTATACTTTTTAAAACTTGTTTGTTGGGTCTTCACGAATCATTCATCATTTTTAAGAAAGTTTTTGATTTTTTCTTAGCTCTGTTGTTGATCTAATGACAGACACAAAGATACGTAACTGTGTCAAAAGGCGAATATGAAGAGGTCAACCTCCTCATATCTTCTCTTCTTCATTACTCTTTAGCTATCATTTGGTGGTGGTGGTGTTCAAGACGACGGTCCATTGCCATCGATTTTTCATGAACTGATGAAACGCCAATTGTTGAACCATGGTTTACCTATTTTAATTCAAATTACTTTTTTTTAATTCAATTACCTTTTTTATCTTTTCGGTTACGTTTAGACGCGTTCAAAATGTATTACTGTTAAACGATGGGAACACAATTTTCTACTCAAGTTTATCTATCCATGATGAAGGTTTTCAAATTAGTAATAGTTCTACAGTATCTTTGAGCTCTCCCAGATCTTATATCCTCAGATCTTGTTATTTCTCGTCGAATGAATTCTCACTTGCTCATGCATCAGTCATAGTTTTGAATTGTGAATGCTTGTACACAGGTTGTTTGGGGAGACGTTCTTTTCATTTGTTTCTTTAGTTTCCACAAATCAATAAAAAATTTTCGGGGCTGGTGTCTAACACCACAAACGACCTGTGCGATAATTTTATTGAAGCACTACGCCTTGAGACCACAGCTTTTATTTTTTCGTAATTAATTCGTTTCACTTCTAATATGTCTTTGCTCGGAGAACTGGCTTAAAGTAGGTGGGAACTCAAACAAATCTCTCTCTGATATTACAAATTTATGTACCTTAGGTGGGTTCGAACCTGGGATCAGACAGACAGATCACCAAAATCGCTACCGACGAGCCCGGAAAGGCGCGCTGCCTCTACCTGTCTGTAAGAAACTGCGCTTTTTTTCTCCTTAAAATTCCCTTACGATAGAGAGTTCCCACCCCCTTCAATATTTGGTATTCAGTCCTCCCAAATGTTCATGCACTATTGCTTTTTCAAATGGCGAAAATCCGCTAAATATTGTGTTCGAAATTTTTCTGTTGAGCTAGTGAAAAGTTACAAGTACTGGATAGGGCAATGATTATATTAACACATTTTTTCTACTCTCTCCTCACACTACAGACCTGAATTTCGTTCACTTCTACTTTTTCCACTTACCTCTTCGATCAACAATATTTCAAACTTCCTATTTCTCGATAACTAACACAACTACAATCTAATTTCAGAAATCGACTTACAAAGCTATTTCGCCAACAAACTCCAACCTTCCAAACAGTTTTTGCCAAGAAATTGCCAAGAAGTTTCTTGGAAGTCTTTGCCAATACTGCAAGCATTTCCAGGCAACAGTCTCCGATTTCATCTGAAATGTCTTCAGACAACCATTCAGGGATTGAACTAATGACTACTGATGGAACGGGAAAACGTGACACTTTTGAAGCTGCTCCGACATCACAACTTTCAAGTAAGACACCTATCTTAATGCGTAAAAGTCTAATGTAATGAAAATGTTAACTTCACGGTGACACAATTGAAAATTTCCTATTTTTCGTAATCCCTTATACATTGTCACGAATTTCAACTTCAATGAATGTTGCTCGTACTGTACTCTCATTGGCTGGAATGGGTTGCTTTTGTCATATCTCAACCTAGGAAGATTGAGTTGAAGTGTATAGAAAACTAGAACTATCAGTCTATAAGAAATTGCCCTGTAAATGAGTATTTTACAGAAGAAGCGGAGATATTGCTGCAAGAAGTAGAACAGCAAATTAAAAAAAACTTAACAGCAAAAAAATATGGCTCTTGCTTGCTAGAGCTAACCCCCGAATTTCGGAGAAAAGAAGTTAAGAGACTGCTTGAGGCTGCGTCGATTAACAAGTCCAAAAGAGTAGAAGCACTTAAACACTCAGTTCTCGCTGCCCAGCAAAATATTGCCAAGATAAAAGGAGCTCCACCAAAATCTACTTCCACCCAAACAGAGCTGACAAACGTTCAGGATATGGGAATGCAAACCGGAAATGAAGGTAATTAGAATATCCATTACTTTTTAGATGCTCAGCTACTCATTCAGTCACTGCGTTTCTTGCTCGTTGTGTTTGGTAACGGATCAAAGTTACTATAGTGTCGCCTTGCAAGCACAGATGCTTGGCAATTGCGAGAATCCTTGTTTTTGTCGCAATAGATTTATGCGGGAATGTTTCGCCTAGTCTTGCACGAAGCATCGTATGATGCGAGACTCGCAAATTCTGACTTCTGTCTCGTCTCGCAAATTTAATCCTCGCACGTGACTGCATTTTCCAATGATTGCAAGACGCTCGCAAAAAATTATGTGACACTTGCAAGTTTTGCATTGTACCGCTAACTGTACTGAATTTATTTTTTCTTCCACGTGTCAGAAGTTGGCTTTGTTAACCAAACGGTCGCATTTCCTCTAAAAAATTGCAAGACAAAACAGAAACAAGATGGGCGCGAAAAACAAAACTTTCGAGAACATTCTAAAGATGCGAGCTTTGTCTTGCAGCCTTGCGACATTGCGAGAGTATGTTTTGTATTCTTTGACAGTGATGATTCGGACAGTTATAACAACATTTTATCTACTCCTAATACCCAACACACAGTTTTATCATATCTTAGTTTATCATAAGAAATTTGTGTTTAAAATCGTTTGAAACACATTGCGAGAAGATAATCCAGTGAATCTTATAGCGCTATCGGAGACACTGCGTCATGGAGTAGAAAGAGAAGAAGCAGAAAGTTGTAAAACGGCATCGGATCAGTGCTCGAACGAAAATGCTCATGAATTTTGGAAAAACAAAGTCAAGAGGCAGATTATCGACATGTTGACTGAACACAATCAGGCTGTAGAAAGCCTCAACGCCCAAATTCTTCTCCTCGATCATGATTTAAATAAGCAAACAGGAGAAAAAGGTCCAACAGTACCAATTTTCACTCAAACTGAGCTAAATAATGTCAAGAATTTTGGAACACAAACCGAAACTGGAGGTAAATTTCAAATTGATTTCAAAAAAAATAGCAGGAATAATTCGCCCTGTTTTCAGAGAAACAAGATTCATTTTATGAAATCGGGAAACAGCTCAACGTCTTGAAACCAACTATTGACGATCTGAAGCAAGGATTCAACAACAGAACAGAAGACCTAGTTAAGATTTCTTCAGCCGTCGCAGAACTCCTGAAAGCTACAACCACTTTGTCAAACAATCTTGAAGTTGTGTCCAGAGAAAACACAGCCAGCTTGGAAAAAATCATTTCTCTTGAAAGCCCTATTCAGAAAGTTTTGAGCATATTGGAGGGTATGGCGAGTACTGGACAACTTCAAGCAAGAGCAATTGAAGGTTAGGTTTTTAGCAGTCTTTTTGAAATTGAAATCAGAAAGAAACGCGATACCTCAATATTATCTTTCTCTGGAAGAAGATTCAGAAACATTTCATTTGTTCTGAGACGTATCTAAAAGGGAAATTCTATTGTAGTTCCTAGAGCTACGCATTGTAATTTTCCACTTTTTTGTCATATTTCAGGTTGAAATTCACAAGATTTGTTGTTTAGTAGTTTCAATATTCTGGTCAAACTTAACAAAGTAGATAACTTGGCTACATATTCATCTGCACATGTAATTGTTCTTTTTTAGCTAATAACACGCCAGTCGTCCTTCCAACCGCTACTGTTCAACATATTCCGCAAATTCCTCGAAAGAAAAGTGAGAACTGATCCAATTTGTCTCAATATTTTGTGAATTACCTGCAATCTTTTCAGGTGATGAAGTTCCTGCCTCTAGTCATCCTGTTTCTTCTTGTTTATTGAACTCTCCAGAAGTTTCAACGGCCACTGCTCAGGTCCAGATTTCATCAACTCCGGAGATTGGAGAGGATACAGTTTTCTCACCTAACAATGACGAAAAGCTACAAGGTGATCAGCAACAAAACTGTTCGGAAGGAAATGCAGTACTTGATGAGGAAAAAGGTAATCTTGATCACCTACGGGCACATTTTTTTTGGAAATCTGTCCATATTTATTACTTGAAAGGAATTTGAATTTCATAGAATTCCACTAATCAGACTAGCTTTAATACTTTTTTCTCAGAAATCAACACCTCTCGTGCTGCTTCCAATGACGGTGAAGTTGCGATTGAATTTGATACGAGTTTATTACAACAAAGCACATCACCAGTCTCCGTAGAGGAATCATCAAAAGTTGCCCAAAATTCGTATCAACAGGAAAATGTAGATGTGACAAAAGAGCCAGAAGAAGAAAAGGAAAAAACAGCTGCTGTCGTTGGACTAATTGATTCTGATGTCGCTTCTGTAGGAAGGAATGCACATGAATCATTTGAACAGTTTTACAACAATTCACGTCCTCAAAGCAGTATGAATTATAATTTTGAATATGAAGATGTGCAAATTCCACAAAACAACAGCAATAGTTTTGATGATTTGCAACATGGAAGAAATTCATTGAACCCGTTTGAACCATTAGCTGCTAATGAGCGAACGCAAATAAGAACTCAACAGCAAACAATTGGAGAAGATCAAGAAGATCCGCAGCGAATTTGTCAAGAACATTCTGTAGAAACTGGAGAGAAAAAAGGTAATACAAATTACACGATAGCGTATTTAGTGTTTCATGAAGTCTTATGAAATGAAGTAGCTTAGAGATATACCTATTGTTACAGAAATGATCTCCTCTCCAGCTGTCTCCAACTATGATGGAATTGCTATTAAAGCGGACAGAGAAGATTCAGAGATAGCATTACGACAAATCACACCATCAATGTCTCTAGATAAGTTATCAAAAACTGCATCAACCCCACATCCACATGAAACTGAAAAAGTAGGAAAGAAGTCGGACGGAGTGGAAAAGAGAGTCGATGCAAAACGTAAGCCATTTATTCCCAGACAGACCTATTGAGTACTACGTTCAAATTTACCATTCGTATCTGTTTTCGCGATCTCTTTCTCGGTTCTCGCGCTTCACAAATAAAATGCAAACTTGTTTGATTACAATCCTCTTTTCAGAAAATGTTGCTGCTATTGGTGCACAAATGAATCCTAATGTGGGCGTTCCTCTTGAAGAAATTGAAGAACAAGGATCATCCGATGACCATCTACTTGTTCAGAAGCGTACCGTCCCACAAAGCAACGATGATCGTTTCGATGGATTATCGCAACATGGAAATGACGACGCAGATGAACAAGGTCCGTCTGAACCATCCGTCTCTAGTAAGCCGAAGAAAATGGCAAAACGAAAAGGAACAAGTCAAAACAAAGGTAATATAAGAACAAAATGCTTCACTTGAAAAATTTTTCGAGAAAACTTGAAAACCGGATAGTTTCACCTGACAAAATCTAATCTTTATACTAATTCTAATTTTATTGTTTTAGTTACAGCTCAAGTTCCGACTGGAAATGATATCCAACCAGTTGACCTTATGCTAGACGACGAAGAATTGGCTAAGATGCTTCAACGCGAAGAATTCAACATGAGAGAACGACGAAATCCGACGAGTCTCACTCAAAAAAGAGGTCCTCCTGAATCCCTCTCCTACGAATCGAAGAAGAAGAAACCCGAACAACTTCTAGACTCACCGGAAAACGATAAAGTTGAATGGTATACGCGGAGAGCGATTGCCTCAAGTATGTTCTCCGATTCAATTCCACTGTCTAAAAAAACGAAGGAAGAATTGAAGAAACTCATTGCACCAACAGAAGAAGTATACTCAGAGAGAATTCCATACAAAGAGGATGCTACGTTTAAAGAACTGAATGGAAAGTTATTGCAAATTTGCAGTGATGATACTCTGCCAGGAAACCAAGAAGAAGACGGAGCTCAAAGTGATGCAGATTCAGAAGTAGAAATTGAAAATGAGGACCAGAACAATCAAGCAGTTCAAAAAACGAAGAAGAAAGCCTGGCGTTTGAACTCCGTCAAAAAGCCACATAAAACTGCTCCATTGAAAGTGATGCCTCTCCTCTTCACCTCTCGACTCGAACCAGGCATTACCAATCAAAATGGCCAAAAAATTGTGGAGATTGTCAAGGAAAGCGCCGCAGCTGGAGAAAATACTCCGAGTGGTATTTACCACAGTGAAAGTGTTACTGGCAGGAGCTTTTTTGAACAGAAAGGGTTCGTCCAGGCTTTTGGTGGCGCAGGAGAGCAATTGCCAATAACACAATTGGATTACTGTGATGCGAACCTGGAAAAGCGCGCAATGTCTGTTAGTGTATCCATTATCACTAATATTCATTTGCAAGTTGAGCAATCTGGTTCCGCGTCTTACTCGTTTCAAGCTTTGAAAGACGATCTCGGAGAAGAGATTATTGAAGTATTACGCCAGCGCCCAGAATCGATCAACAAAATCGCTCGTTTCGAAGAAAAAGAAAGCTCAATCATCACAGAGAGTCATTTGGAGGAGTTGCAGTTGTCTGTTTTTCTTGAAAAACACGAGAAAATCATTCTCACAGCTCAAGAAGGTGAATACTGTTTTCGTATAACAAATTTTCATCGAATCTAAATTTCAGGCTACAAAAAAATTGTGTCTGATTACCCGATCAAGAAGGAGGCCTTATTGGAAGTACAGCAAGAACTCAACAATGCACACCGCCCACATGTTGAAGGAAAAGCTGATTACCAATTTCCATTGGTCTACTTCGGAACCAATTTTGATATTCCCGGAGAGGCGGAAAATCAGCAGAGCATCATCGGAAAGCTGCACAAGTGGTTGCAGCCTCGGCAAGGACTGTTGTCACATTTCCCAGAAGTGATGCCGGGCATCACACAAGCTCAAGCTTATTTTAGCGAGCCGGGATGCCGCTTAACTGCTCGCTGCGAAAATCAAGGCCTAGGATCAGTTCATTTGAACCTGGGACCAGATTCGTATGAGTGGTTCGCTGTTTCCATGAAGTACGCAGTACGACTCGAGCAATTATTCCGGGATAAAAAGGCGAAACCTTATCATTCGGGAATCTGGCTTAATGAAGAAATTCTGAAGGAAGCCGGAATCTCCTATCATAAGTTCGAGCAAAAGAATGGAGAAATTGTGGTTGTAAACACTGCAGTCTACTACTGGGTGCAGTCAAATGGATTTGCGAAGATGATAAGCTGGAACATCATGCCAGCCAGTGTCACCCAGTTAGCTGCCACTGCTCTGTTCTGCGACCAAGGTGTTGCTCAAGGATTTTCCTCTGTTCTGCCCTTCCAAGAGTTGCTGTGGGAAATCGCCAAAAAGAAGGTATATGCCAACTCTGAGGTATCAAAACTCATAAAACGTTTACTCATCAGGTTAGTTGACATGGTTATCAACATTCTAAGGATTATCATTTTTCAGTTGTCTGGCTCATTGTAAACTGGAGTACGAGAGAGCCGAGCAAGATAAATGGAAGATCGAAAAAGGAAGTCCGGATCTGTTTGGAACTGCAGTCAAGTGCACTGAAGACAATTGCCCGAGCGACATACTTTTCAATTTGGTGTTTGTTGAAAAACACGCTAGAAAGCCAAATACACGTTTCCGATGCCTGCAGTGTGTCCGTACAACCTTTAAGGATAAGACTGGCAAGGATAAGTGCTACGTCAGGTATCCCATCGAAGATTTAGTGAATATCTTCGACGAGTACAACTGAACCATTTCTTTCTTTGTTCAAATTCTGGTAACAAGCTCCGCCAATCTTTCTGATTATTTGTTGTGTTTTGATTTCCAACCTCTATGGTTTTCTATGACTGTCACTGTTTCTGACTCTTGTTTATCACTTTTTTGAATTCCCAGATTTTTTTTTGTTTTCAAATGGCATTACAATAAATAGATATTTCAAGGTGCTCGAAGCAGTAAAGCATGAAAATTATACAATGAAATCTCTCCTTGTACCTTGGACGTTGACATTCATTAGCAGAAAAAAAATTCTTCCTTTTTTTCTTCCGTTATTGATGAGACGATAAGAAGTCTCCCCCACGTTCGAAAAAAAAAACGAGAATGATGCTACCAGAAAACTAGTGATACCACCAAAAAAAAGCGAAACATGGAACAGTGGGTTCCAAAAAGAGTACTGAAAACGCGCATGTTTCTTTCTTCAAATGATGAGCAGAAAAAGCGGCAACATTACATTGTTTTCAGAAGTTTCAAAGCCGAAGGTTGAAAAGCATTTTATTCAGACTGTGAGATTAGTATGGATTTCACAATTTAGTGCATTTTTGCAAAATACATATATTGTGTCAAACGTCAGAGAATTGTGGGGGTCATCTTGAACATCGAAAACGGGGTGTCGCCCTGTGGGGGTCATCTTGAACATCGAATGTAACTAGGTTGATGTATTTACATCGAACGTAAATAAGGTGTTGTATTTACATCGAACGTAAATAAGGTGAGGTATTTACATCGAGCAAATAAAAAGGGGCGGAGCGTAGAACACAGGTGGAGGCAGTAATGCTCATATTGTTTCATTTTCGCGTCTTTTCACCAATGAAAAGTGGTTTTTGCATATTTTCATTGTTTTCTCATCGAATACATTATTTTTCATAGATTGTTTAATATTCTTGCATATTTCCTTATTTCCTTTTTTTTCGTTATATTCACCCAAATCTACATTAGATTGTGGTTAGTGACCAAAAACAATGTTTTTTTTTCATTCTTGGTTTAGAGAACTAACATTTCTGAATTGATTTTTTTTTCTAGATGGATCTAGGTTTTTAAGTTGGAAAAAGTAACCGTGAAGCTCCTTTTATCAGACCTACCTACATAGATCGATCTCCTCTTCTCTCTCTCTCTCTCTCTCTCTCTCTCTCTCTCTCTTTCTCTTTTTAGACAGAGAAGTCCTATTCAAGAACAAATTTATTAAAAAGTAGAAAAAAAAACAATATAGATTGAACACTTAACAGAAAGTCCTATAAAAAATCAAGAAAAAGGTTAATAAGTAGGGCGTGGGCGTACGTAGCCTGGGAAAATGGCGTAATTGCGGCGTAGACGGTTTGGTGTCTCAATCCCATCTTGTCTGCAAACTGGGCACGTGATGATGTATGTGGGGCGTTCACGTTGGTGTTGTTGTGGGACTCGGCGGCATAATTGTCGTGCGCAAGTGATACATACCGAGTGTCCGCAATCTGTAAATAACAGAGTAAATGAGAATATTGTTTTTTCCCTTCCGTTTGGTTATTGTACAAGTTCTAGGATGAATTTTTTTTTTCATTGTACTTTATATTACAAAGACTATATTAATGTAACTTACGAATTATGGTAGGTACATGAACATCGCTATAATCGTCGAGGCACACGGGGCATTGTCTCGATGCAATACGGGCATCATCATTTTCACGGTGCCATTGGAGGACCACATTTTGCCTTTCGTTCGTGGCAGTGAGACGCTGGAATATTTAATGTTTACTTAAGTTGTTGAGAAGTTCTATTCAGATTTTTTAAAAAGTTAGAATCCAAAAAACTTTTTTTTTTTTCAAAATTCTTATATAAAATTGTTACGTTTGATTTTTGAGGAAAATTGGTTCATGTAGTTTTGGTTTTTAGAAAATTGAATAAATTACATGATGGAAAACCTATGAGGGAGGTGTGAAAACATTGAAATCTGTCCTTTTTGGGTTGGCAACACCGAAGATTTTCCAAAAATATGGAATGAAATTGATATTAATCATCAATAGCTCCCTTTATCAAAACTACTTATACTATGATATTTTCAAATGATTCGGAACCTTAGTTAAAAGTTCTGTTTCTAACTAAATACATTTGAAATTCAAAGAGAAAAATCACCTCGTTTTCTTCGCGTTTTTGGCGGAGCAATGATTCGAGTCGTGTGACCTCCAGATTCGGGTTCCCCCACATCGAAGGAGCATTGGTTGCCACCGCCGTTTCAAGCACCTGAAACTAATAAGTTTGCTTGGCTACCCAAATTGACTCATTCTAGATGACATCCATTTCATATGAAACCCCTTCTCAAAAATTCCACAAACTTATAGATCCAATTTCTTACCTATAGAATTGTAAATTGTTGGAATAATCTGACAATCTCTAGCCTAAAAGACATATGGCTTAGACAATTATTTGTACATTAATTGTTTAAATTACTAATTATGATCATTCAGCTTTTTTTTAACTGTATAAGATCCTACGGTACTCCAATAGAGGGTTATATTTTTTAAATCAAAATTACCTTGTTGCGATTTTCCAGGGCTTTGATCCTCTTGCGGAGGCATTCGATGCGGACCGTGTCCGAGAGTGGAGTTGCCGAGGGCATCTCTGAAGATATCACCTTATAACAGATATTAACAAGGCTGAAGAAGTAGAAAAAAAAAGCTATATCTAATTTGTGTTTCAGGAGATCGTTTTTATAGTGGGTACTGTGGGCGGGTCTGAAGAGACCTGGAGCATTCCTCAAATCGTGGTGGGTGGGGTCGAGAAGTACAGTACCCCAATGTTTTGGTAGTTTTTGGGTTACGGTATGGGTTATTACACATTGTTCAGAATTGTTGTTATAGTGGTCCCATGCGTTTGGTTTTTGTGTAACTGAAAACAAAATGTAGGGTTATGCGGACTAGTCATTGTTACACTCTGAACAAGATGGTTCCTAACACCTAGTGTGAATTTACTGCTCTTGGAGTTGACATTCTGTTATGAGTAATCTGGGAACACACACACACAAGGAATACGGTAGAATTTTTTATTCTGAACATAGAAGAAAGATTATTAACATTTATTCCTAACATTGATAAACATGATAAGAGAGCGAGTTTAAATAATTATCCAGAAGCCATGTGGAGATTGGAATTAGCATCTTTATAAATCTTGATAGTTCCGACCAGTGTAAAGTTTTTGAATGCATCTTCATATAATGGGAGCATTTGAGGATATGTAGCCCGAGTTGATTTTTCGAATGTGGATGGGGTTAATGAGGATTGAGGCATGGTATTTTCCTCATGACGATATAAAGGAGTATCCGTGCGAGCATCATCTTCAGCAAGCGTGGTGTCAACTGATTGGTAGTCGGACATGATGAATGAATGAATTAATTAGTCATTTCAATGGGTTATGTACCCTGCTTTCACATCGTCTCAAATGGGTTTTCACCCAGTTAACAACATAATTATCATTTTTTGTCAAATTTGGTGAAAATGATGTTCTTATTTTCTTATTTCCCTGTTTCTTCGCTTTTTGTACTAAGAAATATATGCAATAGTAGCCACAAACGTTTGAAAGAAACCCTTGAATTGGTTTTTGTAGAACCTTTTTCCATTTTATACAATTTTTGGTGAAAAAATCCAAAAACTCATTTTGAGGTTCCAGACCGCTACTGTCCATAAAATAACCGTAATTTCTATCATCTATCCATAATGCCACCCAATGATCACCTTTTTCTGAACTTGGTGCTGTGTTCCAAATAAATGAACAAGGTCTTTTCAAAATCGTCGGCGGGGAGTCGCATGGGAAAACCCCGCGAAAACTTTCTCTTGTAAAGCGACAAGATGTCAAAAATTTGTCTAGTTGAACAGTTGAAAGAGACATTTTATTGTTAGGAATAATGTTAATAATCAAAATAGGACAACACGTAGCCAGATAGCTTCAATTGGATACAAACGTCCTGCTAAATCACGTAACAGTGGGGAGTGTGGTTGATTCAAAGAAATTGCATACTTTTCTTCAAAATAGCGTTGAATTGAAACATGCTTCCGTTTTGATAGAGCTTTTGGAATTGTTGTATTCACGAAGTAGTGGTTCCTTGGGGTAGCATCTCTGTAAGATAATGGAAAATTGATAAAGATATTAAGAAAATAAAGAAAAACCTACAAACTCAATTCAGAAAGAAGGTCCACATGAAAACCATTACATCCATTCCACATTTCAAGTATTTTCAAGTCGAGAAGGTGGAAGTTCATTGAACGTATTCGGGAAACTGAAGAATGGTTAAGATTACCAAACTTTTCCATCAAATGAACAGCAAGATTGACATCAACAATCTGAAAAATAGAACAATGAAAAAGGGTTATGAAAAGGAAAAAAAAAAACTTACTCCTACCGATGGCGGAGAATAGTTATTCGGAAGAACACAAGGACGATTCGATCCGGGTAACATTATGCAACCATCCGCTACGCGAACTTTTGTGTCGAATGAATGTGTCATTAATTTTGATGAGAATAATGTTTCTGTTTGTTCGTATTTCCAAAAATATTGACAAAAATGACACTTTTTGCAAAAAAGTAGTGAAACTTTCCACCTTGTATAAACAACACAACACCACCAAACCCTGAGTGAAACCAGAGCCTCACAAAAAGTGAGGTGGCGGTGAAACGATTAACTGTTGAATTAGCTGTATAATCTTACCACTCATCACTGCTCACCGCAGTAACTCGTTGGTCAGATTTTTGAGAATGTTAAGGTTGTAATTTGATAACTTGGTAGCAATTGTCTTCTAATGATAACCTTGTATATTTACGTTACGGAAACCATCAATCTCAAAAGCTGCATCAAATTGAGACAAAACGATTGCATTGTATCCCTCAGTTTTTGTTTTTGATGAGAAGCGCATTCTAATTTGTGTAGACCCGCTTTTCTGTAACTCCCACGAATTTGATGAATCTAATGGTGTAAGGTTGAAAACAAAAAATGCACAGCCTGATCGAAACTGGTCATATGAAATTTTTGGGCAGCTTCTGTTTGACACGCATCCAAGTTCTTCATACATTCTCACAAAGGCCTGCGTGTAATGTTTATTTGAAAAGTCACATTGAATTGGTTGAGGTGGGTACATTGTTCCTGCTGCATCTAGTTGTATTTCAGATAAATTAGCATGTTCGAAATTGAATTGATCTGTTGTACTGGAAGTTTCCGGAGAGAGTATTCCGACTATAACCCTTCGTGGGATTATATCGTGATAAAGCGTCGTGAATGGTAGTTCAAGTCTTCCTGCTGGAATTGCAATAATTTTAACTTTTGAAACGGTAAAAGGGTATTGGGCAGGTGTTGTTCTCAGACGACTTTCTAGTGCAATTGCTGCAGAAGAAACAACATCGATTGCTCTCATGTGTAGTTTCAAATCATACATTTCTAACCTGGCTTTGGTGGCTTTACTAGCCTCCAAGCAAAATTCATCAGAATTGCGATATAAATCCAATTGAATATTTATATGTGGTACCAAAAGTCGTTCCGTCTGGAATGGTTCCAAAAAAAGAGGAGCACAAATCTCATATGGTCTACTTTCTGTTATGACTCTGTCCTTGCCTGTATCTCCTGGATCAGTCCATCCCGCTGCTGTTAGAAAACCATTTTTCGTGTCTCCATTTTCACCAAAGAGTGTATGAATATAACTTTTGTAGTCATAGTAATTTGAGTCATAAACCAGCACGTTGTTGAAGAGAAGTTTAACTTGAGAGAAGAATGTGGCACCAATAAAATTGGTGAGTTTCACAATGTTGGCATCACCAGTGGCTACTTCTAGGTTTTTCAAACGGAGCTTAAATGTTAAATATGTTTTGTTGAGTTGGAAAAAGTGAGCACTGTCGAAAATATGGAATGAGTAAGAGGTTCCAGAATCCACAGGATTTGTCGGTGTGTATGTCATCCATTGTCCTTTGTTGAAAGCAACTTGACTAGGTGGGGTGTCAAAAAGACAAATGTTTGCGGGAGCGCTTGGTGCACTTTTGGGAGTAATTATTTTGCCATTTTCCAAATATGTCTTCTTTTTTGAAGTGTTGACTTGGGAAGCGAACGTGTCTTTTTATTGGAGCGTCTTCTTTTTAACTTTCCGGGAGGTTTTTCTCTTTTTTCCACTCTTCTTCACCTTTCGTGTCTTTTTGTTTGGTTTTTTGTTTAGTTTTCCTTCTCCTCCGTCCACCTGATTGATCAAGTTTACCGATTGCACGATCGAGAAGAGAATTATAAGAAGTAGTGGCGTTCATTGACAAAGAACTTATGAAAGAATCACCAGCGGCTACGTCGTTAGCAACTCGAAGTGGATGAATCCAACATTTCTTTACCTACTGAAACACCCATACGCCTTAGCAAGGGAACCGCAGAAATGAAGAGTTTTCCGAGTAATTGTGAGAAAGCACCGTTTCCTCTTTGGTAGAGACTACCGGCACGAAATCCATTGGATCCTTTGGTTCATTCTCGAAAAAACGAACCCAATCAACAGAATTATCAGGATCAAAGTAAACATACATTTTAGGAAAAGAGGGGTGTAACGTAAATTGTTTTTTGAAACAGTATCAGCCATCCAATGAATTTGTAATGGGGCGAAAGTGGAGGACAATCACAATCTTTCCAGAGTTAAAAGGAATGAAATGATTGCGATCATTCTTTATTTGTATTCCAATTTGAGAAATGTAATTGCATCGAACCGGTACATATAATGGGTTTGTAAAAGATTGTTCGATATTTCCCACATTTTTTGAGGTTATACTGATAATTTTCAAAAGTGGCACTTTCATGTGACTAACAGTTTGGGGTTCCACCAATCCATCGGAATATATGTACATTAAATCTGTTCCGGAAAACATGGAATATGTACCATATTCGGGAAATCTCTTACATGTTCGTCCAAGACCAAGAAAATAACACAGCCTCTCCGAAAATTCCACAAGTGTTACTTTCTCTTTCTTTTCGCAAATAACTCGTTTGAATGCTTTGTCGTATGAAAATAGAGAAAATTCAAGTTTGGGATCGTTTGTAGCTGTTTTTAAGGCTGTGCTCAAAGTTTTGTTTAAAATTTCCAAAAGTTCCTCCGGTGTCGAAAAAGAGCAGTTTGGAACTCTACATTTGATGATTTTCTTATCATAATGAACGAAAAACTCATTTTCATAGTTTCCTTGTGATTCTTTATTTCTTGATATCAAATCGTGGGAAGTTGGGTAGATTATTGAACTCAAGGCGACTTCGTAAGCTCGGTTTAAATTTATGGGTGATGGGAGATTTGTCTTGAAATTTGATATGGTAGAGTCTGATTGGGCATTACTGACCAGAGTGATGTAAAAATCAGTCATTCTTTAATCTTTGGGTTTGGTAACAAATATCCAATACAAGATCCAAGGATAACAAGCCACTGTTGATGTTGAGAGTATTCCAAGGTACAAATTTTATATAACGAAACAAAACAGACAATGTAAATAATAAATACTTGAGAAACAAATACAATCAAAGTCTTTGAACAGTGTGTATTGCCACAAGACCAAGTTGGGTTATCCATTAAAAAGAAGATAAATCCGATTCCAAAATCCATCGGTTATGAGCAGGGCTATGACCCAAAAAACTGACAAAACATTCCGAAATGCCTTTCCTTTTCCGTTTTCTGATAATTTTATCAATTTTCATAGAATTGTCAGTGTTATTGTACAAGACAAGTTCTTCTTCATACCAAATACCATCCAACCATTCATCCGTCATATCAGCCAAAATATATATCGGTATATCATATGGAACAATTTTCACAATCCTAAAAACCTCTTCGGACCATCGAGCACGTGTACCTTTTGAAAATGGTGAACTTTCCATAAGAATTCGAACAGTGTCACCAAGTTTATATTTTGCATTGCGAGATTGTATGGTGTTGTACAGTCGGTTCCATACTTTCTGTGAGTTTTTAGAATTGACATTTTTTGGACATGTTCCTATTGAATCCATATACGTGCTATTCAATCCATCGACAATATCATCCAGAACGCGCGTCCACTCGTAACTTTGTTTTGCTGTAAACCATTTTTCCAGTTTATTTTTTATTCTCATTATGGCATTTTCGGCATAACATGCCTTTACGTTTGTGTTTTTCGGGTTCATGTGAGTTATTCCAAGAGAATTCACAAACTCGCGAAATTTTTTCCCCATGAATTCCGTTCCTGAAAATAGAATGTGAGAAGAATAAATATAAGAAAGAAAAATTACCTTTATCTGTATACAGCCGGGAAGGTATCCTCCAACTGGTCCATAAAATATCCTCATATGCTTTGGTAACAGTTATGCAGGTTTTATTTTTCAGTGGGCGTGTGAATACAAAGCGACTAAATACGTCGACAACTACCAAAATGTAGCAATATCCCTTATTGAATCTTTTTAATGCGGGAAGCATTGCAAGGTCAGCCATGTGATGACTGTCTGGACCAGTGGCAACCCATGGGTTGTGTTGGGTCTTTTTCACTACAGGATAATTTCGGGTGTATGTGTTATTTGAGTGAAGAAATGTAATAACATCTTTCCGCGAAATTCTCGAGTTAATTTTCTTAGCCTGTGCAAGTAAAGTAGAGATTCCACGAAGTCCTTTTATCGGATCATGATACAACTTTTCGAGAACTTGTACTTTATCTTCTCCAAGTGGTGACATCAAATACTCGTCGGCTTTCGCGTGTTGGGTATTTTCTTTTAGGGTTTAGGATGTATTCTTCTGGGAAGTCAGATTCTTTTAGTGCTTTTGTGACCATCGGAAGATGTTCTTGAACACCGGTTAATGGTCTGGTGTTAATAAAATCGTTGACAATTTGATCAACCGTGAGTTTTGGAATCTTCTCGCCGTTTACAAATAATGGGTTGAGCTTGTCTTTGAATTGAAAGATGTGTGAATGAAGAAGGAGATGATCGTATAATTTTTTTCTTGCCTCCGTTATTCCAATTTTCTTCTGTGAGTTTGGTGTGTTGAGAACAGGAGGTGTGATGTGAACCGGGGTGGATGATGTCGGTGTAATATTATTCAAATGGTTGAAAAATGTGTTTGAAAGATCGATATCATCATCATTTTCCTTACTTTCATTAAGGTTATCCGGATTTGAAGAAGTTCCATTGTTTATAGCGGGATTATCAATGATGGGTGATTGAGGGTGTATTTCTTCAAGCTTTGGTTTTTTTCGATCATCTTCGACAGTGGCGGTAGTATTCAGCCTCTTTTTAACTAAATTTGTAAGTTGTGATTGCAAATGAGCGATTTTTATATCGTTTTCCATCGGAGTTTCAATTAACTTGGAAATTGGGTTTGGTTCTTTTTGATTGGCAATTAAATCTTCATGTTCTTCAACTGAGAGCAAAACGTATTTACCGTAAGACATAATCGAGAATGCTAGAGGCTGCAGAAATTAGGACAGGTAAAAGAATGGCGATCGGTCCTCCACCTGTTTGTATAAGAAATTCACGAGTCTCGTTGACTTCTCTTAGTTTTGCAAGTCTCCGTAGGTTTTCTGACTGTGGTTTCAATTTCTGGACATATATTTTTGGAATCTTCACAGAACCATTGATAACATTAAAAACAAGTTCTACGAGACATATGAGAGTTTCGTCAGAAATTGCGTTTATTTGTTTGATTCTTTCTTTTTCATCTATAGTAGAAGACAATGATAGAATTTCTTGAAATTTATCCAGGTCCCAATGAGGACATTTACTTTGGAACATAGACATGAGTAGTTTTGTTGGGAAGAATATTATCACGGTAACGAATCTCGTCTGGGCAGCTTTTATGAAGATCAATCAACAAATAAGTGTATGGTTTACTTGTTGCCTCTGAGTAAATTGCCAAAAATGTATTACATCCTCCGGGCATTAGTTGTGATCCTAAACATCGAACACTTGACTTATCTGCGTTGTTTTTGAATAATATGATATAACTGGCCTGTAACCGGAGGTTTCTTATCACTTTTGAATAAAATATCGTGTGTAACAGAAACATCACAGTCATATCATAGTGATGTGCCAAAACCGATACAAGTCGTTCCATTCCAGAGTTTTGATCGATTTTTGTCATCAAATCATCAATAACTATCATTGCTTGGTCTTTTTTGTATTTTTTGAGTTCTTCTAAATTCGGTAATCCTTCCCTCAAAATAATATCCTTTCGGTTTTTCATAGAATCAGGCACACTTTCGAAAGTATCGTAATACCAGAAGCATATTTTGCTATCGGCGTCAAATATTTCGTTCCTCCTATCAACAATTTGACGGGCTAAGGTGCTTTTACCTTGACCACTAGGTCCAACGACAAGAATAGTACTCTGCCAGGCTAACTTGACCATGTTGGAAAATGAAATGAAGTTATACTTAAAATCATAATCTAAAAATGTTTTTATAGGTGTTTAATTTTTAACAAAATTAGCAAAAAATATATGGAATTGAACAAATTGACAAAAACCAAACTCCCCCTACATAAACACCACAACACCACCGACCCCCAAGTGGAACCAGAGCCTCACGAAAAGTGAGGTGGCGGTGAAACGTCCTGAATTGGTACAGTATTAATATATTTTGCCTTCCCATCGTCACTGCTCGCCGCAGCAACTCATTGGTCAGGTTTCTATTTTGTAGTGTGGAAATCGCCGCTATGAAAATTCCCCTTTCAAAATCTTTTTGTGAATTTCGTCGAAATTCATTTTTAGTTCTGTGTTGGAGAGTTTCCTTTGTCTTTCTATTTCTCTTTCCCTCGGCCGGGTGGCATCTCTTTTTTCTCTCTAGTTCCCCTATCGGGAAACTTTTTTCCTTTATTGTGTGTAACAATCTTCCCTTTTAGACACTTTATTCAAAACTAATGAAAAACAGTTTATTTGCAGACAGTGGAAAATGAATCGGAACAAGTTTGAATTGAAATGAATGGAAAAAACAATTGAGTTGAAATCAATGGAAAATAAATAAAAACAATTAAATTGAAATGAATGGAAAATGAATAAAAGGTGATACAACAAAATCTATTAATCAACATAACCAAAAGGAAGAGTGGAACCATCTGATAAAACACGACGTTTATTAAAAGTGTATTTAAATTCTTTCATTATATCCTTACTATAGACTTTGTGATCTTTGTCTCGACGCATTATGTGTTGTGGGAGGCTCAATACGGTGCGTGGAGTAATTTCTTGCAAAACTTCGTCTACCATTGCTCTCATCTTCTCAAAAGTGATCTTCTTTTCTACTTCGGAATTGATGGTGATCCCCTTCATCTTGTTGACAGTCTTTTCTGTTCCATCAGAGAGGGTATCAATGTAGGAGTAACTCTTGGGTCCCGTAGTAACGAATCCTTTCATCGAACCTGCCAACTCATTGGTCAACTGTCCCAACATGTCTCCCATTTCATGCTCGAGTGGATTTTCGGAACCGTCTGGAACTGTGTAGATAATGGAGTCAGTGTCTGAAAATAAGAAAATTGAAAATTTTCAAAAAAAAAAATAGAAAGATATTACCAGTGTACATAATGTTTTCAGCACCAACAGATTCCATAAGACGATAAAGTCGCAGACGAGCATATGCTGTAGTGTATGCAGCGAGATGAATGGCACTAGTTTTTAAACTGGCAAGAGTTTCTTCTTGTTGACGGAATTGAACCACCAAGACATCGTTAACTGGACGGACATCAACCAAAATGAGACGAGTGTCATGGAAGATATCCCAAAACTCCGAGGGATCAAGGACGATTTTCGTGTTCAGACGATCCACGCGTTGCGCAAATTTCCCCCACTGAAAATCAAATATATTCTAAAAGTATTTCAAAATGAAAATAATTACCAAAGAATTCAACATTAGTTTCGCAACAGCTCTCTTTCCTGGATTTTTCTTGAATCTTGAGTAGTCGTTCAAAGTCATGTGTTCCTTCTCAAAATACTGTTTACAGTAGGCTGTCTTTTCTTCTTCTGTGTTGACATTCGATGGCCACCCGGAACTATAAATCTTTTCCTCCATCATCTGATTGATATACGCGGTGAAGAGTCCGCCTTTACCACTAGCATCATTTTTGACCCACTTTGCATATTTTACACCCTAAAAATATTCAAATAACTGGAAAACTTCAAAAAAAAACCAACATGATACACTTCCGTAATCTTGTAGCCAAGACTGAGAGCCTTTTTCAGCTCCACGGTGGTGAAGGTCCCAGAAAATCCTCTCTCCTGCAGAGTGTGCTCACAACCGTGTTGGTTCTCCATTTCCGCACACTCTGAAAGTTTTAGAAATTAATTTACAGTTTTGATATTCAAAAAACTTACTTCTACACAGGAAGAACATCAGTCTGTTGTTGACTTTTGCAGCCAACACTGGAAGCTTGAGGTCTGGAGGGGCCAGAACTCTGCAGCTCAGGAATCCTTCGAAAGGAATGTGGGACGGGTGTGTTAGGGGGACTCTCAAACTCTTCTTTTCGACATTCTCCGGTTGACCAATGGGAAAAGCTTCGTGCTTCATAACCGTTGGATATAGGCTAACGACATCAACGTAGTGACCACTTTTTCCTTCGTTTTCCATACAGAGACGGAAAACTTCGGTTCTTCCACCAACAAGTGCTTTCTCGCATCGAAGAAGATCGATAGGTTCATAACTATCAAAAAAGGCCGCCATATCCTTGTTGGTCCGAAGTTCGGCTTTAACTTTACATTCGCGGACAACTTCAACCGGGACATGAGCTCTGATCTCACTGAGTCTTCTCTCATCCTCTTCCCAAATGTCCCTGGCTTGTTTTTCCCCGATCATGGACTCTGCCGAGTAGGTACAATCATGTGCATGATAGTAGCACCCCTGAAAAAAATTTATCTTTTTCTCTTCTTTATGTTTGAATATTTTCACTTACAAAATATTCAATTGCTTTTCCTTCTCGGTACTTTTCGCAAGGAGGAATAAATCCATCAACTCTGTGGTTGACTACTTTTTCCTCCCCATATGTAGTGCTTATGTTGATTTGAACATTTTCGGTAGAACCAATCCACGCCAGATACTTCTGGCTCATCACTGAGTTGTTGATGGAAACCGATGGCTTAGCGTCCAATACAATGGGTTTTTCAGGATCCAGGTGATTTCGGCGGAAAACAAGGGCGGCGGCGGAAGCTGCTGTAGTGGTCTCCTGTAAGAGAAATAGATGGTTAGAGAAAAAACTTGGAAAAAAGGTTACCTCTAGCAGACAGACATTGGTCATACTTTCAAAAGCCTTCTCAAAAGTGGACATTGCTACCGAAAGCATGTAAACGTCATTGAAACAATAACCAAGAACTTCATCCATGAAATTGAAAATTTTGTTTCCGGCTCTTTCAGTTTGCAGAAATTCAATCAGCTGTTTCTTTGCGGCCGGAGATTTGTTTTCGAGGCCATAAAATTCATCATTTGGGAGAGGTCCAACATACTTATAATTTTCTGGTTTGATGAAGAGAACTGGGAAGTCTCCTTTCAACGAGTCCACTTGGAAGGTCTTGCCAACTGCACTGAGGCTCATGGTTAGGTACTTCAGAGAATCCAAAAGTCTGACATTGTTGTGCTTCATGAAAATGAGTTTGGTTCCATCCAAACATATTTCAGGAGCAGCCTTGTTACTCGAGATCAAACTCTCCAGAAGAAACTGTCCATCGTAGCTGAAAAAGGGAGGTTGAAAAAAGATATTCAAAACCTAAATAACTTACCCCGATGCATTGTGGGCTACCGCCACAAATCCATTATGGTGGTCACCGAAAATGTACTCAGTCGCTTCTTTAGCGACGTCAACATTTTCTTTACCCTCAGACATTGACTCAATGATTTTGAGCCTTCCGTCCTTCCCACAATTTCGGCACGTCTTCTGTTTGGCTGACTCGATATCTTTGGGGATGTCTCCTGAACACATTGTGCAGCATCTCAAAGACACGAAAAGAACCGGAACCTGCTTTCCCGTTTCTGGTTCGGCACGACTCTGGAAAAAATTAACATTTTTCTCTCTTTCTAAACACAACACCACCACCCTCACGTGAAACCAAAGCCTCACAAAAAGTGAGGTGGCGGTGAAACGTTCTTTTATCTTATTTTAGTTATCCTGTCCCTCATCACTGCTTGTTGCAGTGACTCGTCGGACAGGTTTTAGTTCAATAGTGTGGAAATTCACATTTTTCCCATATACAATTCTTAATGCTTGATATGCATTTTTCCCATATACAATTCTTAATGCTTGATATGCATTTTTCCCATATACAATTCTTAATGCTTGATATGCATTTTTCCCATATACAATTCTTAATGCCTGATATGCATTTTTCCCATATGCAATTTTCCCATGCTTTATATAACTGGAACTTACCTCAAAGTCAAAGAACAATCTTTTTCTTGTCAAATTTTTCTCATTTTTAACCGATGCCATCATAGTGCACATGTGATCTTTCTCTTTCAGAGTTTGACACCGATGGCAAAAGTTACTTCCACAGACATGTTTGTCATTGTTCTTCTTGTTGGTGAAGTAGGAGGCTTTGCACTTTGAACAATATTTTGTGTAGTCACAACGACTTTTTCCACCATTCACTCCTAGAAGAAAATAATTAAAAAAAAACAACTTTATTCAAATTCACCATTTTTCAAATGATTGCGGTAGCAGGCTTCAGAGCGGAAGGTGACACAGCACTTTTGACAGCTTTGCTTGACGTCTTGAGGAGAAGTCGGGCATTGTTCTTGACCACAAGGTTGATGAACAAGGCCACATTTGTAGTGAGAAGCTGCGTCTCTATAGCGGGTGTTACAGAGAGAACAATAGTAGGTTGTTTTCAACAGCCTTTGGACACTTCGGATTCCACAATAATGGCCGTCGGCAAGATAAATGTACAGCTGTTTGTCTTTTCCTACAAACGGACCGGCATAGTAAGGAACAGTGGAGTTTTTGACAAAGCAGACAATTTGGAACCTCCCAGCATAGATAGTCTTCTGGAGGTGCTCGATATCCATCCGGTCAAAATTCCGAGATTTTGTCACTCCAGCAGCCTGAAGAGAAAAAAAAACTTTGAAAAAATTTCAAAAAAACAAAAGACTTACAATTTTCATGTTTTGAACTCCTTGAAAGATATCCAAACCTGACTCTCTTCTCCGACCTCCCTTGTTCAAACTTCTCCTATACTTATTCTGCTTCTCTTTGTTTGTCTTGTCCAGTCGGTGATCATAAAAAGCTTCGGCTTGGTAGAGTGCATGGAAAAGGCAATTGTCAACAACTGAAAATAGGTAAATAAGTAAATAATCAAGTAAATAAATAAGAAAACAGAGTATAAATAAATAATAACTAAAAAAGGTTACCTTCGTTCCTCATGAAGTTCGAGTACCTCTCCTTTTTGTTTACTTCTTCTTCTTCTCTTTCTTCTCCTCCTTCTTCGTCTCTTTGTCTTTTCGCCGAAGGGAGTTCCAAAATATCTTCGATATTGAATCTTTTTCCGCTTCCAGCTGGGGGTTCGATATAAGTGAGGTGGATTGTGATTTTTGGAACATCCAGTTCCAAAAGATTCTTATTCGACTGAGCCATGGAATCCATGCATTCGACAATGTCTTCAGCATTGATTCTATCCTTGCGCTTGAAAGCCAATCCAAGCGCTCCAAAAATTTCAGGAGACTCAAACTTGATCCCGACTCTCAAGTTTGGATTTCCCATCGTTGATGGAACGTTTTGATCCACCAATTCCACAATTGCCTCCCCAAAAAGTTGTGGTCCGGTTGGTGTTGTTGTGAACACATTCGGGATATCCACATCTAGGCTCACGGTTTTCACCGCTCCCCGGAAACGTCCTTCTCCCCCGGTAGTTCTTCTATGAGTCACCTTCAGCCTAGCTCCGCCCATTTGAACCTAACAAAACCCAAAATTCATTTCATTCATTCTTTTTTTCACTTACGTTTTCTCCTTGTTGTTCTCCTCGTTGTTCTCCTTCAGCAATTTGAACCATATTTCAGCCTGTAAAATGATGAATCAATCAGCAATCCCAAAGAAGCAAATCAACGAAACGGGAACAGGATACGCTACGGATTATTATGAACAGGTATCCTAATAAAAATAAAATTTGAATAAAATTTGAATAAAAATTAAAGGTTCCTCAAGTGAGCAACGAACAAGTCTTCTACACTACTCCACTACCAGTCAAGCAAGAGAAAAAGGGAGAGACTTTCGTCTTCAACTTTGCAAAAGGCTCAACTCCTGTAGTGAACATCTACCAAAAGTGAAAACTCCACCCCATTCCTAAAACTCCTATTTTTCCTACTTTATCAAATTTCACCGTCTCGCTCCACTTTTTTCATTTTTTCGTCCCATCGGTCCCCTTTTCCTGATGACGCATCACTTGGTCCCCTCGTCCCGTCCTTGTTTGCTGTGAGTCAGCATGCCTTCTCGTCTCGATTGTACCTAAACTTCAACTTATAATAAAAAGGGATCGAAATTCACAAACTCTATATTTTCTTGCAAAAAACAAAAATTCCGACACCTACTTCTCCGCATATAAAGCCCCGCCTCTTTTCATTTCGAAACTAGTCATTCTTTTATTCTGTCCTACTCGTGAAAGGTTGTTTTTTATTTTGTTCCTACCTTCAATGATTTTTTCCCCTTATAGATGGCTATCACTCGCTGGGATAAAGACCCAAAATCCGCCGATTCCGACAAAAAGTCTGGAAAAGGTTCCGACAAGGAAGAAGGTATGAATTTGGCGGAAATCGTTGCCGACCTCAACAAAAAGAACCCCTTCCAAAAAACTCCAATGAAGAGACGTCGGGAAGAAACAAAGGAGGAGGAAAATGAGAAGTCTTCTCGTCTGGTAAATTATAAATTTTCCATAACTTTATTCTCCTTAACAATAACTTTATTAATTTGTTATAGGAGTGGCTCAAAGAGCGCGCGAAGAAAGCGACAATTCCAACCGAACTCGCCTCCACTCTCAAGCCAGAACACATCTTTATGGAATCTGGCCCCCTCATCTTACACGTGTGCTACGACTGTAGAAAATTCAACGCCGGCCGTCCAACCGTCAACATTGGAGAAGGAAGAGCCCAACTCCCCCTTGCCCTCTGCACCGTCTGCCGTGCCCACTTCAACCACCAGCGCACCATCAAGTTCTTCGAACACGAACTCCCTGCTATAAAAAAGACTTATGATCTTTAATTTTTTTTTTCTTCAACGTTACACTATCCTCTCACTTTTCGTGAGACTCTTGTTTCACTTGTTTTTTAGTGTTGTTAAATAAACCTATTTTGAAAATGCATCTGTTGAATATTCCTACCTTGAAAAATAAACCTAATTAAAAAATGCATCTGTTGGAAATTCCTGGTTTGAAAAATGCCTGGAAATGCAAAAAAAATCTTTATTCGAAAAATAAACAATATTGGGAGACTTAAGACAAATATGAAGATACTGTTGCGTAACAAAAGTTCGCTTTTTGCAAAGTTTCCAGTTTTATAATTTCAAGACCCTGGTTCAATCCCTACCATAGACAATAAAAAAACATACCCAAAGGGGGGGGGGGGTACAAACATTTTCGAATTTTGGAAAACAAAGTATATATTCGGAATCAGCGTGAAAAGGCGATTCTAATGAGTATAATATCGATGGGATTTGAAAAAGTCTGGAAAGTTCTGGAAAACCAAATTTTCGAATTTTGGAAAACAAAGTATATATTCGGAATCAGCGTGAAAAGGCGATTCTAATGAATATAATATCAAGGGGGTTTGAGAAATTCTGGAAAATTCTGGAAAATTGAACTACAAAAACTACAAAAATGACGATCATTTTCATGTTCGTCAAAAACTTACCTATTAGAAAAGGTATATATCGAGGGGGCGGCAAGATCAAAGGGGGATGCGCTGATGACTCATCAGCCGTGGAAATAGTAATCAGGAGCATCAACTTGTCCGAAAAAACAACAAAAAACAACAAAAATTGAAAAATGACGAAATAGTGTTACAAAGTGAGAGACGCCGACATACGAAATAGTACTACAAAATAGGAGACATAGACAACGAAACAGTACTACAAAATAGGAGACATAGACAACGAAATAGTACACCCTAGAGAGAGACTTAGACACTACCCTCTCCCCCCTACAGGGTCCCTACCCTAGACCACCCATACAGTTAACTCCCCCTACCCTAGAGATCAAAGATCATTCGATGTTCAAGATGACCCCCACAATTCTCTAACGTCAAACAAATTTTGCGCCAATAACTGCTTCTGTCAAATGCTTCTTTTCTCATTTTTCTAAAAGTGACTTTTAGTACCTTCGGAATTTTTCGGTAAAATTCAGTTTTTTTCGAACATGATTAAGACTACGTTCAAGTCTTTGTTTCTTTACATGTTCAAAATAATAACTTTGAAGCAAGTTATGTCCATTTGAAGTTTTGAAGCAATTTTCAAAATTAGTGTAGCCGAACCGGTAAAAAAAAATCACTTGGACCCATGGTTCGATGGAAATTATAATCGCCGGAAAACCAGGTTGACGACTTTTTGTTTTTTTTTTTTTGGGTTTTCTCAAAAATTTCAAATAGACGGAGAACTTTTCTACAATATTGTCGGTTTCCCAATGTCCTAGGCCATAGCGCAGTCCTAAGAAAACTCCTAATGATTCAGAACGGAGTTTGTGATAAACGGTGTAACGATCCAACACTAGTTATACACCGTTCATTAAAAAGGTAAAAACATGTTTCAATTTGAAGTTTCGAACCCTACACATTACTACACAAAAAACAAGAAAGAAGAGGATTAGAAAAGTTTTGAAAAAAATGAGATCGGGAAATCGGAAAAAGAAGTAAAGGGCGAGGTGTGGGTTTTCCGCCGATTTTCGGCAGTGCTCCGAAGAATCTTCGTGTATTAGTTGAGTTGAAGTGCTTGCGAAGCTGAAATATAAAAAACTGGAAATCTAGAATGAGCTAAGAATATTTTGAACTTTTGTCTTCACAATGATAATAATTTTTGGGTTGACTTTTGCCAGGACTGTTTTGGCTTTAAGACTATATTATTAGAAAACCGCTTCCGAAGCTAACTGATGAAAAAAATGACGTTTACGACGTGGTTTGTATTTAATGTGAAAAAAAACAAAGAAATACCTCTATTTCCTTGTCGCAGTATCCACAAGTATTGAGGTCTGTTGCATCCTGAAAATAAAACGAATTAGATTCAGCTTTATTATTGCACAACGGACCCATCCCAAAGGTTTCAAAAACTTGAAGATCTTCGTGGTGATCTGAAATGAATATTCTCGATTGATCCAACTGATTTTACGATCTTACTTCGGTGGCAAAATCTTTCAAGTACTCACACCTCTCTTTGTATGTTACCGACCTGAATCATTTAAATTACTGAAACAAGTTAGAAAAAAAGCCTACCCTTTCCCTCTGCGGGAAGAAACCCTAAATTCTTTAACTATTCAAGAATGAAGAATAATCAATGAGCAGCCAACAACTTACAGTTTACAATTTCCGTTGCAAGCTTTGCACGTCAATTTGTGTGCGGCTCTGTTGTGTTTTCCGGTGCCGTTCAATTGTGCGAAAGGAATCTCAAACTCTTGGAAGAAGTCGGATAACCTCTTAAGGAACAGCTGGCACCGTTTTGCGGCTTTCTCGTCTTCTCTCTTTTTGCAGTCGGGGTGAACATGAATGAAACTGTTTGTAGCATTTGCCACGCTGTCGAATACCTAGAAAGCTTAAATTAGATTTTTTGCAAAAACCAGGAAAAAATTTTTAAAAATTATTTTTCCAAAAAAAATTTCCAAACAATATGTTAGAATCAATAGTGAGACCGAGTCCATAATCAATTGCAGTAAACACCAAGGTTAGCGGAAAAAAGCCAATCGACACGGTAGCACAGCAACAGTGAGTAATCTTCTATTACTAGAAAAACTCTTCGTTAGTTCTTGCAAAAATTTGTCAAAAAAAAAATGAAATAATAAACATGAAGAAATAACCTTACTATTTTACCAATTTCTATTAACAAACTGTCACGAGGCTACCCCGGATCAGAACTGGCCGAATCAGAACTACCCCGAATCAGAACCGGCCGAATCAGAACCAAAGTTTGTGACATTGCGGGGGTCTGGATCCTGTATGAAATTAATATCAACTTATAGAAAAATTTTTCCTCTACAATTTCATGTATTCATATCCCCCGTTTTTCCAAAAACCGGGCCCCCGCAAGGTCACAAACTTTGGTTCTGATTCGGCCAGTTCTGATCCGGGGTAGCCTCCTCTAACATTCCAAGAAACAATTACTCACCTTTGAACTTTATGAATAATCCATTAGAAAAATACAGCACAAGTTTCAGATAAACTTCAGAATAATCATAAAAAAGCACCCTAATCCGAGGGGTACAAACGAAAAACGAAAAGAGAAAATCATCCATCCGTCTTCCTCCCTATCTCAAAAAGTGCTTTCATAGTGCAACAACAGCCGGCCGCAACTAAAAAAAACGTCTCCGTAACCGCCTACAATAGCAATGTCCGCAATCGTGCACAAAAGAAAATGCGAACGAGTTTAACTAGGACAAACATTTGGAGCAGACGAGCCGGTCATGACTCACCAGGCAAAAGATTGTGGACAGTTTGCGAAGGACGCTTTTGTCTTGGCAAACGAGGAAAAAAAACCTTTAAGTGCTTCTCATTATTTTTCAGAGAGCGCTGACCATAGACTGTTATGAAACTAGCACCTAAAAGAAAATGAAAAGAGAAACGATGTGAATGTACCACTAGTTATCCACTTGAAAAACAAACTGAACAACTTTAGCGTGGTTCTTTTCTGAAAAAAAGTATTTGGAAAATTGCAAAACTGTACCGAAGGTTTTCAAAAGATGTATATTTCGCCAGAAATCACATTAGTACGATTGTAACACTCGATCAAATCACTAATGGCTGCTTGTAGATTGACTATTGAATAGGCTGAGAGAGAAAGTAAAATAATCGAAGAAAAATTTATTTTAAACGGAACATGAAACAATAGGTTTGAAAAAGAATACCAAAACCGCTCATGTTTCTTTCTTTAATTGAATGACCAGAAGAAGCGGCAACATAACATTATTTTTCAAAGTCTCAAAGCCGAAGGTTAAGAAGCATTCTATTCAGACTGTGAGATTTGCATGGATATAACAATTCAGTGCTTTTTTTTGAATATGTTGCAAAAGTGAAGTTTTCGGAGAATGACAGTAAAACCAGTGAGCTTGAGATGAGTTGCAGTCCTAAGAAAAACCCTAATGATTCAGAACGGAGTTTGTGATAAACGGTGTAACGATCTAACACTAGTTATACACCGTTCATTAAAAAGGTAAAAACATGTTTCAATTTGAAGTTTCGAACCCTACACATTACTACACAAAAAACAAGAAAGAAGAGGATTAGAAAAGTTTTGAAAAAAATGAGATCGGGAAATTTGAAAAAGAAGTCAAGGGCGAGGTGTGGTTTATCCGCCGATTTTCGTTAGTGCTCCGAAGAATCTTCGTGTATTAGTTGAGTTGAAGTGCTTGCGAAGCTGAAATATAAAGAACTGGAAATCTAGAATGCGCTAAGAACATTTTGAATTCTTGTCTTCACAATGATAATAATTTTTGAGTTGACTGTCGACTTGGGTTGGCTGTTGACAGGACTGTTTTGGTTTTAAGACTATATTATTAGAAAACCGCTTCCGAAACTAACTAATGAAAAAAAACGACGTTTACGACGTGGTTTGTATTTGAAAAAACAAAGAAATACCTCCATTTCCTTGTCGCAGTATTCACAAGTATTGAGATCTGTTGCATCCTGAAAATAAAACTAATTAGATTCAGCTTTATTATTGCACAACGGACCCATCCCAAAGGTTTCAAAAACTTGAAGATCTTCGTGGTGATCTGAAATGAATATTCTCGATTGCTCCAACTGATTTTACGATCTTACTTCGGTGGCAAAATCTTTCAAGTACTCACACCTCTCTTTGTATATTACCGACCTGAATTATTTAAATTACTGAAACAAGTTTGAAGAATTATTCGATTACCTGTGCGCATGGGTTTTGTTGTGGTTTTGTCTATCTCCAAAGACAACCACAATAAGAATAAATACGACTAAGCTGCGAGTTGAGATGTTCATCAAGAATAGAATAGTTGTGAATTCGAAAGAAAAAACCTGTAATACAGGCTTGATATTTTCGATCGAGCTCAGATACGTTTACATCTATTCGTCTTCCTCCCTATCTCTACAAGTGCTTTTATAGGGCAACAAAAGCCGGCCGCAACTGAAAAAAACGTCTCCGTAACCGCCTCCAATAGCAATGTCCGCGAATGTGCACAAAAAAATGCGAACGAGTCAAACAGACAAACATTTGGAGCGGACAAGCCGGCCACGACTTACCAGGCAAAAAATTGTGGACAGTTTGCGAAGGACGCGCTTGTTTCGGCAAACGAGGAAAAAAATCTTTAAGTGCTTCTCATTATTTTTCAGAGAGCGCTAACCATAGACTGATATGAAACTATCATTAAAAAAAGTTGGGAATAGAAAGAGAAACGACGTGAATGCACCACTGGTAATCCTCTTGAAAAACAAACTGAACAACTTTAGCGTGGTTCATTTCTAAAAAAAAATATTTGGAAAATTGCAAAACAGCACCGCAGGTTCTCAAAAGATGTCTATTTCGCCAGAAATTACATTAGTAGGATTGTAACACTCGATCAAATCACTAATGGCTGCTTGTAGATTGACTATTGAATAGGTTGAAAAAGAAAGTAAAATAATCGAAGAAAAATTTATTTTTAAAAGTCGAATTACGCACAAACATCTTCACAAATATTAAAAATGTTACTTTTCAAAATTATGTCGTTTTTAATACCAAATGATTTGGGGTCAAATAAACAAAAAAGTCGATAGACCAGATATGAACATCCCGGCTCCTGAGCTTCAAGCCTAGAAGCTCGAAATGAGCATTTTGGCTCAAGATTCACAACTTGTTATAAAGTTATGAGAAAAAAAAGAATTCTTCCAATAGGGAACTGATGTTCAGATTCCAATATACAATGAATCTTTGTAAAGCTATCTTGTTCACTTGTCACAAAGAACTTCATGTTTAATTAAACTTCTTTCTGAATTTTTTTTTGAAATCCCCGGCTGAATTTTCAAATGAGGTTCTTCAACAAGGGACTGATCATTAGATTCCGATGTACAATGGATATTGGAATAGCCAAGTTCACGCGATAATTCTGATTAAACAACAATTACCAGTTTGGAATCACATTGTTTTTTAAAGTTTCAAAGCCGAAGTTTCGAAAGTTTTTCATTCAGACTGTGAGGTTTGTATTGATTTGACAAATTAGTAGTATAATGATAATTCCATTCTTGGAGCTCGCATTGAAAAGGAGTTATTCTCTTTCCAGACAAAGGCTTTCCGGCAAAGTCCGATGTAGCGGTGTTATATTAGAACGGAATTTCCATCATAAGGTTTATTAGGTTTTGAAAAGGGTGATTGTAGAATTCACAGCCGATCCCAGAAGGGAGCGGAAGAAAGTATGTAAAGAAATCCTTATCATGGGCCATTATAATAGCATTTTTCCGAATTGTAGATGGAGTGAATTATTGGGAATGGCCCACTACCACAGAATCCCATGTAGTCATCTCCATTCATTGAGTTGAATGCTATTCCACCAAGGTACTCTCTTTGAATATATCCGAACTGAAATTCAGAAAAATTTTTGTGATGCCAAAACTTCAAACGACCTTGTAGAGAAAATCCTCAATTCTTTGAAAACGGAAATTTCCATGTTTATCCGGCATGGATCCAGTAAGTGAAAGGTAGTCGTGCATGACATTTTCCGGCTCGTTCATGGCCGGACAAAAATCTCCTTGCCAAGTCTTTACTTTTTCTCCTGCTTTCTTTCCGTCTTTCCATCCGTATGGCGACAACTCTAAAATTAGCCGGTGCGATATTAATCCAGCGTTCTTCCACAGCTTCACAAATCCTTCAGTTGAAGGAGAAGTAGGATCCGAGTGGTTTTGGAAAAAAGGCAGATCGATTTCATTCTCCGTTTCCGACATTCGAATAGACACATAAAAAAGCTGATTGAGGAGAGGAATATTGTAGTATTCGGATGGAGATTTTGTGAATGAAGAGAATCTGAATGAAAAAAAAAACAGCAGAGCTTCGAAAAGATCAAAAATTACTTACCTGGCTGAAAGAGTCCTGTTGCATCCATTGGAAGCCTTGGTCTTCTCAAACTTCTCGGCTAACTTCCGAACAAATGTGTTGAAGTTGACCTGAAAACATTGGCTATTTTATACAATCAAAGCACTTCAATCTTACGTGATTTTTTCTCCCAACCGATTTCTCACAATCCAACTGAACTCCGGAGAACTTGTACTTCTCCATTAACTTCCACACGTTCTCAATTGCAGAAGTCATATTATCTGAAAGTGAATTGTCAAAAAAAACATTTGATTTAAGAAATACAATCAGTTATAGAAGAAGAAAAATCAGGGCTCAGTAAATTAGTTGTTCGATTTTTTGAATTGCTTTGTATTTAGGGTAAGTCGAAGAAATTACCTTAAATTTTTAATGAGCTGCTTTGAATCAAATGAATTATTTCACCTAATTTATTTCCTTCTTTAGAACTAATTCATGCAGCATTAATGGGCTTGTAACGTCAAAAGTATATGAAAAATTTGTGGAATTTTGGTTCTGAGACTTTGGTTGCAACTTAATTATTGGTTTTACTCATTTCATTAATCTTTTTGGAGAGGAAACACAAAAATACTTTCAACCAATACCATCGAAAAATGCACGTTCCCATTTGCGGAAGTTTTGAAGAAAAATAATACTTGTTTACGTTATTTGTCTTTGCTTAATGATTTGACACAGAGAATTTGGAACATTTTTTGACCAAGCAAATTGTTTGAGGAAAGAGTTCAAGCATTATTTGTTCAAATCAGATTCTCGATTCTCAAGCGATGCCCACCTTTGCCAAGAATCTGGTTCAAGTGTTCCTCAGAATCTCCACAGGAAATGGAAATGACCAATCCAGATTTCCACTTTTCTGGACGAGATTTGATCTGCAATTATTTGGCTCATTCATTAAAGTTGGAATTTTGGCTCTTGGGTGTATTTTTACTGGCGTGGACCCAATGATTTTGTCAAAGAGCCCCTACAACAGGAAAGAGCCGAAGTTTAATTCTAACCAATTTCTTGAGCACTTTCTCTTGCTGTGCATCCTTGAGTTTAACTTTTCCACCCAGAACAAGCTGCGCTTGCTTCACAACTATTTCAGTGCATTTAGGATCAAAAACCCGGTTAAGTTCAAAGTGAGCTGGAAGACAGAGTATTAAAATTCGTAATATTTGACGGAAAGAACTGACGAGTATTTTCCTTCAACTCGAAGTGGCAGCTGACCACAAAATCGTTCTCATCGCATTCATTGATATCATGTGGATCGAGGCATAATCGACAAACTTGGGCTCTGGAGAGGACATCTAAAAGGGGGAAGGCAGTTTTGTTGTTGCAGACTGCGTTCGGATCGTCTTGGTGAACGTCGTGAAGAGCCAGTCCTACCCCTTCCATTGAAGCCCAGACTGCTTTGATGTGAGTACTCATAACATTGTCGTAGGCGAATATTTGATTGCCTTGTCTGGAAAAGTTTGTATTATGCTTGATTTTCTAGATACTGATTTACCTCAAAAAAGGGACTTGAGCGGTATCATCCCATTCAGCGATGCCTGTTCCACTCTCCAAACTCTCACAAATCTCCTGTTGACTGTGAATGTCATTCTTTGAATCAATATGAACATATGCTCGTTCTCCAAATGTTGCTGAATTTCTCATGTTATGTATGGGTGTCATAGGAAGTGTTGAAGCGGTCAGGGACAAAACAATCTTTGAATGTGGGAACTCCTTCTCAAGAACCCAATGACGTAACAGGGATTGCCATGTCATGTTAGGATTCTTCATTGAAGAAGTGGGACGAAGTGGAGAGTGGTGTCCAATGTAAGGTAAAGAGTCAAAATGAAGACGGTGAGAGTGGAGAACTACGAGTGATGCGGTTCTGAATTGGCTTTGAAGTTGTCAACTGGAAAGTCGAGAACCAACTCACTTATTTAGGTGCGCATAATCATACAAGTTATCGTAACTGCTTTCGGCAGTTGCCGCCACGATGATCTCAAAATATTTTGTTTTATCTGCTTTCTTGATGTCGTTGATTAGTGCTTTCAGAATGTTTTTGTTGGCGGCTTGATTCATCGACTCTTTGCTCCATGATAATTCGATCCCATCCGCGGCAGTTAACAATAATGAGTCAATCAATTTCTTCGCGACCCTTTTACGATTCGATTTAGTACCGAAAAGCGACTGCCAATGTTGAGTAGATTGCTTGGATCCCAAAGAAAGAATAAGCTGGAAAAATCACATGAATACAAACTTCCCTCATCAGAAAACACTTACTTTTGGCGATACTTCAATTATAGATTCTCTCCAGTTTTCAATTTTTCCGAGCAAGTTTCGAGCCTTGTCTGTCACATATACGTCATGAAAATTGATTTGGTAGTAATGCAAAACAATGTGACTACAATAATGAGACTTCAACTTGTGAAACGGAAAGTTTTCTTCAACTTGTTCTGGATCCAAGTAACACAGTCTTGTACACTCTGCTAGATGAGTAGAAATGTTGTTGTTGTGGCTAACAAGTTCTTGTGCCGAACTGAAATTGTAAAATTATATTATTGGGAACAGGTTTGAGTTGTTTTTCGGGTACATGGCATTGAGTTTTAATAAAAATTCAAACGTGTTAAAGATTCAAAAATAAGTCAAACATCATTTTCGGAAAAGTTTTAAAGCCTATCTAAAAAAATTAAGAGGCATTCCATGGACCACTTCAGCATCGAAGGGAATTAGAAATTTTCGATTTGGCTAATAATTTATTCTATGGGTATATCAGACCCTCTGTACATTTTGCACATAATATGTTTTGGCTCCGCCCCCTTTCCAGCTAGCCACGCCCTTTTTAAGCCCGAAAACTAACTTTTTTTTCTTTTTTTTCGGGATATTAATTCACACTACTATGGGTGTCGAACCCCCCACTGGTTGGATCCGGAAACCCATTCCATAAGAAGGTCGTATACTCGATATTATCAAAAATATCTTCAAAAATCCATGTATACCTATACATGGATAAAATGCAAAAGTCAAAGATTTTGATATTATTTATGTTTTGGGTAGTACTAGTCATCAGTTGTTCTTCCCCAGAGTGTTACCCTCCCTCCTTCCTCTGGAACGAATTCAATTTCCACCAAAAGAAATATTGAAAATGAAGTATTATTTTATTTATTTCTACGGATATAGTTTGCACTTTCCGTAAAACTTTATGAATGCTGAAGAATCCGTAAAAACCGTCGAACATTAACGTTAAATCTCAGCCCCGCTACTCGCATAAAATTCAACATTTAGAGTACATCAACACTGAACTGAGTGAGCTCAAGTTTTTTTTTCTGCAAGTAAAATTTGGTGCTTGTTCGAATGGTCATTGGAATTTTTCATGCGTGCTGCCTTTCGACGTTATGTTGCAGTACTTTGAAAACGTTGCCGCAGTGCAGAAGTACACAAGCTTTTTTTCTTTGTAAACACTGATCAGTTTTTGTGCAAACATAGTCATATTAACGCAACATTGTGCCACTTTTTATCATAATGTATGCGCACCATAATGTATGTGCACCCGCTTATCACCTCGTGGAAAAACGACCCGGTTTATCTGGATTTGTTAGCGTCATTCGAATTTTTTTGTGTGCTGGAGTACAGAATATGGCAAATGTATGGTTGGACGCTAGCGGTTATATCATTTTTTGATATTGAAAAAACGGCAGTCCTGCTCAAAAAATGTGAGAACTAAACTTTTGAGAAAACCGTGCCAAACTTACTTGAGATTTATCGACTTTTCATTTGCTCTAATTATCGTCTTTGGCAGGTGCTCAACATCCAATGTTTTCTTCACCGTCCAATTACCATATGAATGTCTCGAAATCCTAGAGTCAGGCCCAAAGAAAACTGAACATTTTGCAGTGTAGACATCCGCGTTTGCTGTAGTATTAATTATGAGGGGTTTTTTATATGCAAACATTGCTGTCTCGAGTTGTTTCCCCATAAGCAGAGCAGTGGACGCAAGTGGATAAGTATTTGGCGGTATCGTACATTTGATTGTTATTGGATCCCCAAAGTCAAACACTCCATTCTTATCTTCTGGTTCAATTGTAAGAATTGGTTCTGGTAGTCCTGTCATATCTTCTCCTATCACGATAGGGAACGTGTAAGAATTACGACTTCTCAGATTGTTTTCTTTGGAAACAAGATATGCACTGTATACTGTTCCGTTTATGAGGTCATCCAAGGTAATCCAAGTGTTGTTTGTCGTCAATTCGTTCCAAAGAGACGTGTTCTTGTTGTCACCATATCGAATACTATACTCAATTGGGCTCTTCAAGGTAGCATAGTTTTCCCGCATTCTGACTTTTTCCCAAGTAACGTTCACGCGATTCTCCAAACTATATGCGACGTTAATGTTTTCTGGCACATCTGGGATAGGTCGCCTTGTTCCAAAGTTTGAATCAAGAGAAAAAATCACAGCCGGCGATGGTGGGCTTTGTCCGTTATCGTTGATAGCGAATACACGTACACTATATGACTCATTTGTTTTCAAGTCTTCTACATGACAAAAATATGTTGACATTTTGTTTGGACCTCCAACTAAAGGATCTTCTATACAGCCTATCACCGTCCCGATTGATGTAGTTCCATCATGAACTCGAACGAATTCGCATTTGTAAGAAATAGTGTCTGACTCAAAAGATTCGAATTCGACATGGGCAGAGGAATCCGAAGAAAAATCAGAGAAGACTCTGACGTTTTTGATAGCAATGGGAACTCCACGAGACTTCGAGTAGGCTCTTCCAGG
>GL379788.1:509669-531177 GCA_000143925.2 Caenorhabditis brenneri | reverse complement strand
TATACTGTTCCGTTCATAAGGTCATCCAAGATAATCCAAGTGTTGATTGTCGTCAATTCGTTCCAGAGAGACGTGTTTTTGTTATCACCATATCGAATAATATATTCGATTGGGCTTGTCATCCAGTTCGAATTTTCCCGACTTATCACCTTTTCCCAAGTGAGGATTACACGGTTTCCCAAACCATATACAACGTGAATCCTATCTGGAGCAGGTGGGATGTTTTCCTGGAGCATACTGGGAGTCCACTCCCCGATATTTGGATCAAGGGAAAAAATTACGGCCGGTGATGGTGGACTTTGTCTTTTTTGGTTAATAGCAAATACACGCACAATATATGTCTCATTCTTCTTCAATCCCTCCACATCGCAACTGAAGTAAACATTCCATTCCATACCGAAGAAATCCAATTCTCTATCTCTGCGTATAGTTTGGATTAATGCCGTACCATCACGGACTCGAACGAATTCGCATTCGAAAAAATTATTATCTAACTCATAAGATCGGAAGTCGACACGTGCACAAGTATTCTCATTACAAGATCTGACTTCAACGTCTTTGATGCGACTGGGAACTCCAGGAGAATCCGAGTAGACACTTCCAGTAAAAACGAGCAAAATGAGCAAGTTCCAAGACATGATTTCTGTAAGAACAAAAATTGGACTCAGAAAAAAAAATTGGGGCGGATAAATAAGAAAGTAAACAGGTTCACAAGGGACCTTATTATACACAATATTTGGGAATTTTCTGTAAGCTTGTGAGCTAGTACTTTGTAGTGTGTTGAAAACGAATCTGAAAATTTTATCGGCGAAGTCCTGATGGTTTTCCGGTTATTTAGCGAAACGTCTCATTTCAGTACTAATTTTACAAGGGAGGGACAGTACAAATTCGAAATTATGTTCACGTCAACCATTTTTCAAAGTTTCACTTTGTTTTTTGTTTTCAATTTAGTACTGAAATAAGACGTTTTCCTGGATAATCTGAAAACCATCAGGACTTTGCCGATAAAAATTTTAGAATCGTTTTCAGCGCACTAGAAGTTAAAAGGCATTCCACGAGGAAATTTTGTATTGTCCGTTATAGCGAGGGAACTAGGAAATTTAGATTTGTCTAATAAATTGTTCTATGGGTATATCAGACCATCTGAACATTTTGCACATAGCATTTTTGGCTCTATACGGATTAAAAGGTCCTTTCATAATTAAAGGGTCCTTGGACAATTAAAGGGTCCCATCAGAATTTTAAAGTCTCATTCATATATTTTTTGTTTTTTTTCATGGGTTTCTCAATTTTGCCAAAACAGCTGGTCTACCACTTTGAAAGTAGTTTTGGGGTGTATTCGTTTTTTCGCTAAATCAAGTGACAAAAATCAAGTTTCGAAAAATATTGGATTATTTGTAATGTTTCGAAGCTGGGAGACATCTGATGGTCTAGATTGAAGTCGTAATTCCTCAACAAATTTTTCCAACAATTTCAAAAGACGTTTAAGAACGACCTCAAAATTGCATCAGGTAACTTTGGATAGGTCTAGGACGCTCCGAATAATAAAAAAATTGGAAAAATCGCTAGAAAACCTTTGTATCTGCTTTTTCTTTGACTCGTTAACCATCTGAAACTATGAGAAATTCACAAAATCGGTTCATGATGAACTTGATGTTTTAGTAACACATAAAATTTCGAGCCAATTTTGAGGTTGCGAGGTGTTCTGTGTGATGGGAAATGCTCTGGCGGAGCTCTAGTTTCTATTTAGAGTGTTATCTACTTTTTCTCTTTGAAAAAAAAAACAGAACTTTGAGAAAAACACTACCAATACAAAAGGTAAATCAGAGAATGATGTCACTTTGGGCAAAAATGAGGCATACAGCCAATAGTTCTTATCTTCATCGCGGACGACCTCGAACATCATCCAATCTTGAGCATTCGCTCATTTTATGACAGATGGTGGAGGTTGATTGTGAGATAAAAGTTGAATAACTCGCTTATCAACAGTTATATCAAAAGAAGAGAAAAAACGGCTCTATTCGGAAAATATCTCAACAAGTGCTTTTATAGCGCAAATACAGCCGCCAGCGACTAAAAAAAGGCTCCGTACCCGCGTCTAATAGCAATGTCCACAAATGTAAAAAACCGCTTGAAAGGTGATTTTAGAGTTCATTTCAAAACTGAATCGAATGAATTAAAAATCTTCTTCGCAGAAAACAGGGTTACTGAATTCGAAGCAAATTGTATGCAAACAATCATACTTTCTCTTTTGTTTTTCGGCTTCATCGAAACTTACAACTAGCTCCATACATCCGCCTGAAAATATGAATATTGTGACTATTCCAAGAAATTTAAGAACAGTTTTGAAATCGGAAGCTATTATTTTCTACATCTTTCGATTAAAATAGCTTTGGCCATTGAAAAATAGTATTTTCTCACGATTTTAGACAAACTGCCATTCAGACTCTTATGCGAAACACCGAAAAATCATTCTTATAAGATAACCAGCCTGCTCATGCGCCTCCGGCGCACTTGCAGTCTGTACTGTTCGCGGCTAGGCCGCTCACTATAAGTGACGTTTTCACAAAAACCAAATTCATTCAGCCTGTTTTTGGGTTTTATGTGCATAGTTTTTGGAGTTCTCTTTCTTTTCTTGACTCTTCAACAATTTTTGTTTTCATTTATTTTCTCAACGTTCCAGCATCATCATCAGGAATGACACAATCTACAAATAACAAGAGTCAGACGGAAATCAAGACAAAAAATTACTTACAGAACTCGAAACAAAATAACTAACTCTCATTTCTAACCGTTAAGTCCCACTTTCAGCCAGGTTACCGCCATCAGTCCTCCTCTTCCCCATAATCGCGATCTTTTTGCCGTGGAAATCGGTTGTTAAAACATATTAAACTTTCTGCTTTTCGCCAACTTTAGGCAGCTCCCATTTCGCCAGTTTTTGAGCTTTCAATCAACATTTTCTCTGATTTATCGGAAACCGTTTCGGGTTCCTGGTGCAGTTTAATATTTTTATTCAATATTCCATTGCTTCAGTTTATGCAATTTTGATGTGAAAACTGTTGAACATAATAAACTCCGGGAAAGCTATCGATTGAGCTAGAAACTATCGGATAGAGAATAACCTGAGAAAGTAGGCCATAAAACAATGGGCAAGATTCACCCGGTAAAATGTTTTTCAATTCTTCATACGAAATATTGTGTTAACCGCAGGTCAAACTTGCCTCTTTATCTTTCTTGAAAAACAAGTTTTACAATTTTAGCGTGTTTCATATCTTTAAAAAATGAATTTGGAAAATTTGCAAAACAGCACCGCAAGTCCTCATAAGATGTTTAGTTTGCTAAAATATACATTAGTACGATTGGACACCCGATTGTCTGTTTGTAGATTGACTATTGAATAGGCTGAGAAAGAAAGCAAAAAAATCGAAGAAAATTTTATTTAAAAAATCGATTACGGACAAACATCCTTTACAAAAATTAACGATTTCACTTTTTAAATTTATGCCGTTGCAAAATATATCTGCTTCATAAACGAATGAAATACATTCGTCTGTCAAACGTTGAGTCACTTGTTGATACGCCTGAAAAAGCTCATAGGTGAATAAAAAATGTCCCTTGAACTTGTCTAGGTATCCCACTAGCAAAGTTTTTAATGCCCGTCTCTTCTCATTGCGGTCCCTTGTAAGTCAAAAACTTTTTTATTATAAAGTTTCTAATAGATAGAGATGAAAAGAACTTTCCCGGGGGCGTGGTTCAAAAAAAAGTTGCCATCTTGAACTTTTCTCCCGACTGACGTATCTGGAGAAATAAAGAAAGAAAGAAAGTTCGCTCTAACTATGTGCACTCCTCTAGAACTAAGTTCGAAAAAACGGAAAAGAGATCAAGATAAAGACTTCATATTTATTTTTCTTCTAGGAACAAACAGATTTCTCCCAAATGGAAGATGACAATTTTTTCTTGAACCACGCCCCCGGGAGAGTTCTCTTCATCTCTAACCATGAGAAACTTTACAGTAAAAAAGTTGTTGATTCACAAAGATATTTCACAATGTCAGTTTTTTTGTACGTAATTATAGAGAAGTGCACATCGTTGAAGCTAACTTTCTTTATTTCTTTTCTTCTAACTTTTCTTGCAATTTCTGGTTTGAAGTAGTTTCCCAAACAATTTTTCTAGCATTTTTTGCTGTCCACCACGTTGCTATAAAAGAAATGTTGCGACGGGTCTGCGCTTCACACAAGGATGAAAATTATTTTGATTCTATTTGTGCTGCTTATAACAGCGGTAAAGCATACCGCTGTTATACAGAAAGAAACGTAATTTCCGTATAAGCTTTCATGAATAATTTCTTCGTTTCAGAATCGAAAATGGTACTGAGCTTGGAAATTGTATCGCCTGCGAAAAACAATTGAGATGGTTCACAGTGTGAGTTTGAAAATCGCACCGCGTCTGACTAAAATTAGTACATGTTTCGAAGAATAATTTTTCGAAATTTTTCCGACTTTTCCAGCAATTTTTACTCAAAACTTGGAAGTTTTCAAAAGAAATCGGAAGTTTCAAAATTGACAGAGCCATGCGGGTTTCAGTGAGCCCCACACCTTTTAGCATAAGTTCGGGGCGTGTACGTCCACATTGGACAATGATGATTTCGCTAGAAAAAAATTTTTAATGGTTTTTGGCATGAAAGCTCATGGAAATCTCGAAAACGGAAGAAATGGAGACAAGTTTCCGGATAAAAAGACGGAATCCAAGGACGTTTTATACATAAAAATGGTAAAAAAAAAACAATTTTTTTGCAGCTATCAAAAAGAATCACAAATGCAATGGTTCACCTCGCAAAAGAAGCGATGTATTATCAAGGAGACCATGTTGAACAAACAATTTCAAAACCCGTCGAGCGTCTATGAATAGGAAGTTCCCCCATTTTCTAATTTCTTGAATCTTCTTTTACTCATTTTTTTCATTATTCAATTTCAAAATGAATGAAGAATGAAATTTTAAAATTAAAAAGTTGTTGATGCAGAGAGCATTTTTTTGAAAAAGCATCTAAAAGAGGGAAAGCAGACTACTTGTTACAGACGGCGTTTGGATAGTCTTGGTGGACGTCATAAAGGCTCAGCCCCCAAATCCTTGTATTGGAATCCTAACAGGACAAGAGGAAATAGTAACTAGGTCTGGTGTAGAGGAAGGAATATTTTCAGGAACCAAGCTGTAGTGAAGTAGTTTTTGAATAGACCACAAAGGGAATTGGAAGTGTTCCGGTTAACAGCTGCAAAGACACTAGATGAAAAACAAAATAATCAATGGAAAAAGTTCCGATGACATCACAATCACGTCCGCGATAGGAGCATAGTTCAGTTGTTGGATAAAAAAAAATTTTCGATCCCACAAGTGCCTCCGTCTTTTTGTTTGTTCTTAATTTTTTCAGCCATTTTTTCGCTTGCGAACCGAACGCACAGAAAAATGGGAGATTGGAGAACTCGGCCTAAAAAAGTAAAACAAACAGGGAGAAATGAACTTGCGATATTTTCCAAGTATGAAATTCGTCTTTTCTTTTTGATTGTGAACCGAACTAAAAATTGAGCTCCTTCATTTTTTTGAATGCTATTATGTGATGTATACATTACTCAGCTGAGAACTCTCAAGTCTGCGCTGGATCGGAAGGCAGACAAAATCGAATGTATTTTTTCAGCATGACACTGATCGGCTTTTTACTGCAAGGCTCACAAAGTCCAAACTTTCGACGTTTGTCTGTACTAACATGATTCATCGTGTGTTTCAGTACGGCAAATTCTAATTTTTTGATAAATTTTTCTTGAATTTTTGATTTAGAAGTCTGAATATTCACGTGCTAAAAATTTTTCCACCAGAGGAACAATAAATTTACGTGCTGCATTACCAATCTGCTGATATTGAGGTAGATGTAAAAAGCAACAGTGCGGCCATTGATTAGAAGTGCCGAAAAAAAGAAAAAAAACGAATTTTAATCAACGTAAGGTTTTTACGGAATAACCGAATGATATGGCATTCTCAATATCCATTGTACAGAAGAATCTGAATATTAGTACCCTGTTGAAAAAACTCATTTAAAATTTCAGCCGGAAATTTTTCGGAAATGTTGAAAAATGGGAAAACAACGAATTTGATTCAACGTAAGGTTTTTATGGAATGACCGAATAAGATGGCTTTTTCAACATCCATTGTACAGTAGAATTTGAATATCAGTACCTTGTTGAAAAAGCTCATTTGAAAATTCAGCCGGAGATTTTAGAAAATGTCGAAAAAATGAGAAATATAAAAATTGAATTTGAATCGACATAAGATTTTTCAGGAATAACCGAATAAGATGGCCATTTCAATACCCACCGTACATTAGAATCTGAACATCAGAGGTTTTTGAAGTAATTTCTGTATAAGCTTTTATAAATAATTTTTTCGTTTCAGAATCTAAAATAGTACTGAAGTTAGAAGTCGCATCGCCTGCGAAAAAAAATGCAAATGGCTCACCGTGTGAGCTTGGAGATGGCACCGCGTCTGACTAAAATTAGTACTATTTTCGAAATTTTCCCGACTTTCCAACAATTATTATGAAGTCACTGAGAGAGATAGAAACACCAGGAGTTCTAGAATGATCCCACTCTCCCAATAAAATGCGGACAAAAGAGAAGCATGGAAGCTAACTAAGCGAATTTTTGTATTCACTTTGTAGTTTGTAGTCTCGAGCTGTAGTGTGCTGTGCCCCCTTATACAAGGGCACTTTCCTGGGGAGTGACACGACACCCCCACCCCTCTCCCCCCCCCCCCCTCTGTGGGGGACTACCCCTACCTGTCCCCCCTTGCCACGTGGCTCCCCGTGGACCCCCTTTTCCTGTGGTCCCTAGGGGGTGACTACCCCTGCCTGCTCCCCCTTTTGCCACGTCCCACTTTTTTTTTTTCGAAACCCATGGTGGGTGTCGAACCTGTGAGTGCTAGCATCATGTTCCTCTCTCTTACCGTGTTTGCTAAGTGTATCATCCATACCCGAGCCACAAGTGATTTTCAAATAGGAGCGCAAACAGAGAGAGGGCGCAATGCGGCGCCATGTCTCCCTTCTGTTTTCACTGTGCGCGCCACTACCTGTGCGAGACTCCCTGGTCTGCGTCCTTTCCGCAGCATTATATTTTGTTTCAGCAGCAAAAACAATAATATCAATACCTTTTAAACTGAACAAACACATGGGCTTTGATAAATGAACAATTTGGTTCGATCTCTTTTTAAAAATTTTTCTAAATTTTGTTGCTACCATTCGAATTATTATTTTGGAAAATGCTTCTATTTTCGAAGAGCAAAAATGTGCCACACATTATTTCCAACCTATTCCGAAAAATAAAAGAACAGTTTCGAAATTTTCATCGGGAGCTGTTTTTATCGACATTTATCGATAAACATATCTTTGGTTATTGAATGACAGTATTTTCTCGCGCTTTTAGACAACCGTCATTTAGACTCTTATAAAAAGAAAAAGGGCAACGTCTCGCAATTGTGTGCAAACAAAAAGCGATCGGGTTTAACTAAAACAAAGATTTGGAGCAGACGAGCCAGCCACGACCCACCAGGCAAAAGATTGTGAACAGTTTGCGGAGGGCGCGCTTGTCTTGGCAAGCGGGGAACAAAATCTTTAAGTACTTCCCATTATCACAACATCACAACAGTAGTATGGAACCCACTAAATTCGACCCGAGATATTTTTGACACTTTTTTTCAGCTTGCGTTTGTGTTTCCAGTTAAATTTAAGAAGAGTTATCTGCGGTGATTCTAGATGGTTTGCAGTTTGCGGTGTTGGATTTGTTTAAATTCTCAGGTTTTGTGGATTTTTAGAAATTGTCTAAACTGAAAATTGGAATGAACTTTGGTAAGCAGAAACTGCGGCCTGTTCTAACGTAGACGAGTGATTTTTGTATTTTTCATGTCTTCTGATGATGTTTTGTCGCTTCGCCGTGTTGGATTTGCTAGGAATTGCAGGTTTTGGAGAATTTCAGAGTGTGGGAAAACTGAAAATTGGAATTAACTTTGGTAAGCTAGAACGGCGGACTGTTCTTCCATAGATGAGAGATTTTTGTATTTTTCATGTCTTCTAGAGAAGTATGGGGTGCATAAGGGACACTTTTGCATAGGAGGGTACAGGGAGGTAAGCAGGCTCACCGCTTTGTTTTCTTAATGTCTCATCACCAACAGGCTTTAAGCAACACTGATAATCAATTTTTGATGAGGTTCAAAGTTTCTATACACAAGATTCATCTCCTTATTATCACCGCTTTCGCATACTGATTTAGTTTATATCGCATTTGCATATATGCATTTTCTCGAAATCCATTTCTCTCTTATAAAGTTTTCCAATTCGTACTTGTACATATATCTATATCGTTAACCATATTTATATATTTCTGAAATTTCACAAAAGGAGCACAGCAGGAACACTCTTGATTTTTGTCGTCTGGGTTCTAGCTCTTCACCTCCCCGTAATTACGTTTCCTTGATACTTATAAGGCACACTTTTGATCTTTGATCTCAACGAGCCACAGAATTTGTTTCCCTACCCATATAGTCTCAAAACACCCGTACCAGAACCTCATAAGGAAGACTTTTGATTTTCGAACTCAAAGAGCCTAGATTTCGTTAAACAGTGAAAGTTTCTTATCCAGAGCACCGCTCCAGACATTCATCCAATCAACTCCTCTGGTCCCAAAGGTATATTCAAATTCATGAAAATGAGATCAGTTTGTAAAAAATTTTAGGAGGACATCTACGTACTCCCACCAGCACCACTGCCGTTCCAACAGCTCCCCATAACCGAGCAGGAAAGTCATAAGATGAAACTTTTGAAGAAATTCAAATTTCACATCAAACTCTCATATTTGACATGGGTAACCACGAATGGGACGGTCTCCACTTCCATAATTGATTTCGCACCAACTCAATAAATTTTATGTTTAAATACATTTGCTACTCACAAAGTCATAGCGAGGCAGTACTGAACATCATACTTTTCACGTGAGAGTACGCAGAAAAAGTCATAGAAAAACTAGACAGTACTATTCACTATGCTTCACATGGGAGAGTACGCAGAGAAAGTCAGAGAATAACGAGAGTGTTGTAGAAGACAGTGAGAGCAAAATTCAGACTGAGCAAGAGCCTAGACAGTACAGACGCAATGGCGCCCTCTCTCTGTTTGCGCTCCTATATAAACATCATTTGTGGCTCTGGTATGGATGATACACTTAGCAAACACGGTAAGAGAGAGGGGCATGATGCGAGCACTCACAGGTTCGACACTCACCGGGGGTTTCAAAAAAAAGGGGACGTGGCAAAAGGGGGAGTAGGCAGGGACTTGTTTAGCTTCCATACTTCTCTTCTTCTGATGATGTTTTGTCGCTTCGTTGTGTTGGATTTGTTTAAATTCTCAGGTTTTGTCGATTTTCAGAAATTGTCTAAACTGAAAATTGGAATGAACTTTGGTAAGCTAAAACGGCGGACTGTTTTTCCATAGATGAGTGATTTTTGTATTTTTCATATCTTTTAATGTTGCTTCGTCGCTTCGCTGTGTTGGATTTGTTAGGAATTCCAGGTTTTGGGGATTTTCAGAATGTGTGAAAACTGGAAATCGGAATCAACTATGGTGAACTGAAACGGCGGATTGTTTTTCCATAGATGAGTGATTTTTGTATTTTTCATATCTTTTGATGTTGCTTTGTCGTTTAGCCGTGTTGGATTTGTTAGGAATTCCAGGTTTTGGGGATTTTCAGAATGTGTGAAAACTGAAAATTGGAATTAACTTTTATAGGCTAAAACGGCGGAATGTTCTTCTATATACGAGTGATTTTTGTATTTTTCATATCTTTTAATGTTGCTTTGTCGCTTAGCCGTGTTGGATTTGTTAGGAATTCCAGGTTTTGGGGATTTTCATAATGTGTGAAAACTGAAAATCGGAATTAACTTTGGTAAGCTAGAACGGCGGACTGTTCTTCCATAGATGAGATATTTTTGTATTTTTTTATATTTTCTAATGTTGCTTTGTTGCTTCGCTGTGTTGGATTTGTTTGAATTCTCAGGTTTTGTCGATTTTCAGAAATTGCGAAAACTGAAAATTGGATTTAAAAAATCACCCTAAAAATCAATGATAAATTATTTGCAAGCCCGTCTTGATTCTAACCACAGAAATCAGAAATACGAATAACTTTTATCTGGTTCATGGTTCAATGGAAAATGCTTGTCAAATTACGTGCAACTTTCTTACACTTCAATGAATTCATGATAAGGTAGAGCTAATATTTTCAGTTTCTGACAATTATTTTTTTAAATGCCTCAAATATCCTGTGTTTTTCACAAACTTTTTACCATAAAATTCCAAAAATTGAAAATGTTACACTTCCGATGCCCAAACTTCTCGTTTTCCTTTCGACTATTGACTTCATCAGTAACAGTGTTTCTTGTGAAAGTAGTGAAAAAATGAACTGATAACAAGAGCAACGGGAGTGATAATCGACAAATTACAGACGATTTTTTTTATTTTGTTTGTTTTGTCAAATTCGCTAGAATTTTTTTTTTCATTTTATTTGATTAATGAGGTAATTGCATTTTGAAAACAGAACAAGGCTAAATAAAAAATAGATAAATTTGAATGTGAACATATCCTCCATTTTTTAGTTTTACAATCTCCCTTTTTTGAGATAATTTTCTCATCTTCAACTACCAGACATAATATCATTTTCGATGGTTAACGAAATTCCATTTGACGTATCGAAATTGCTCATAGCGGGCAGGAAAACTCTGAAATTCAACATGAAGATTGCTTCATGTTGAATTTCAGAGTTTTCTGGACCACCCAGTCAAATTTTATCAGTGCCAACGCTGTTGTATTGATCAGCTTGATTTTGATGACTTCGGAAGCATTTCATTTAAACTTGAAAACTTTTCTCACCGTCCTTTCCTATTCCAGACAACTATTTTGTGCACAGATGTTGTTTTCTTTATTCTATCTAGGACACACTAACTTTTTTGCATGCTGTAGTTACCCATAAACTGTTTGATTGAAAGGTTCCAATTTATTTCCATCTTCTTTTTTTTCTCCATCTTGTTCGTTTTTGTTACATGAAATTTTCAGCTGAAATTTTTTCATGTCAGTTTTGATCTAAATTCATTGCGTTTAACAACAAACTCTGCTAATCTAAACACTAAACACTGTTTATTCGTAGCTGAGATCCCAGTGTGATTCATCACAACACAAGGCATTCCCTTGGAATACATTACTAAAGTTACTAGAAAAGCAAACATTTTCAAAATGTGTTCGCATTTGTTTTCTGAAAATGTCAAACTTCATCTCCCAATCATGAAAAACATCATTGCTTACTATTTCGATCCAAAACATCACTATAGTGACTATTTGGTGAAAATTCTCGAACGAGGCCGCCCGGTTGCTTGCGAGCATGCTTTATAGCACTAGAAACGTATAAATATACCGTACACAGAATATGATTTTATTCAAAAGTCTTCTCTCTTCATCAAAAAGTGAACAACCATTCAAAGAGAAAGTGCCGACATGGGTCACACGCAGTCGGCATGGTACACAAAGGTTTATGTAGATAACTGAGCATCCACATCTATTCCTTATAGCCTGTCCTTTTCTGCACTGATGAAATTTGAATATTTTGTTCCGTTTTTGATATTTTCTTTAGATTTTCTTGAATCTGAGGCGCCATTTATTTTGTCATGAGATTTGAACCAGATCTGTAGATCACAGTTCATTTTTTTGATTGAAAACTGTTAGAAAATCGGGTCCGAAAATTTTTCGACTTTTTTCACTTGACACTCACCTTTTATGAATATAATTTTTGATAGACAATCATTTTCGTGGGAAAATCAAGACCACAGGAAATTTTCTTCGTACCGAGCTCGTCACCTACAGAATCCTCTCCCATGTATACTCCGTTGCATGCAATATATTTTTCCAAATCGACATTCCGAATGAGGCTACGTAAACTCCTGTTATTCATTGAAATCAGTTCACCTTCATTTCTTCCATCGAAGTTTAATTTTTTTTTTCCAAATTTCACACTTTTCATATCATTGGAGGGTTACGGTAGCTTATCTTTGATTTTATCACCGTGAAAAACGTTAATTAGCATTTTCAGTTTTTCATTAACCTCTTGTGCTTCTTTGTGATTGTACTTAGAGAGCTGAAACTGTTGTAGTGATATGTACGGAAACTATTTCATAACATCCTAAACTGTCTCCGCCTCTTTTTGTTGAACCCTTCTTTTCTTTCACACACGTTTACATTGTTCACGATTCTCTCCTTTTTTTCTTTTTCCCATAGTTTTCTTCTAATAAAAAGTATGTTCTTGAGGCCGATGATATTTTTCCTTTCCGATGAAAAATAAAAACATAAATGTTCTAGGCCGGGAGGTTATGGTAGCTGGACCACCCACATTATGTCTGGGCACTCTCCTCGTTTGCGCTTGTCCTCAGTGTTCGCCGTTTGGAGCGGTGCGTCATTACTATTTTTCCTTCTCGACGTTTCGTTTAGTTATTTTCTTTTATATTCATTCAATTTGTTTCAAAAGTATCTTTCTCCCTCAGCAAGTGCGCCCTACGGGACATCCAGCTAAATTATCTCTCTTTTTTGTTTATCTCTGAACCCGCCAATTTCTTTGCGTCTTCTCACACTCGCAGGAGTTTTTCTGAAAATGTCAAACTTCATCTCCAAATCACGAAAAACAAATCACTGTTATTCCATTGAACAAGATGATGATTCTTATTCGAATCATCTTCTTCAATGTGATAAAAGTCGTTTTGACTGTTTGAGTTGTGCTGATAATGGCCTAAATTTATGACAAAAATTGACTATATCTGCTTCGCATTTTGACGAAAACTCTCACTTCCCTTTTTTTCAAATCTCTTTCATGAATGATAGAAAGTCCGGGAGCTAGTCGCCCGAACCTATTATCCACTGAAGCAATCGATTGTTGTCATCACTTTTACTGATGGATGCATGACAAAATAATATGCAAATAGTATGAGTACCAGTCGGTGGCGCCGCCGAACGATGGCTCACCTCCTTTTTGTTCCTGCGCTCCTTAATAGGGAGATAATTTGCCATGCTCAAATCCATTTTTTAAGGTCCCGCAGTGTTGCATCTAAGTCTTCTTCTGAAGTGACACACTTTGCAAATTTCAATTTTTGCCAAAAAAGTCGAGAATTTGAATTTCCGCCAAAATAATTATGTTTCGACGTTTTTGGAAGCTTGTAGAAGTTTTTGAGAAGAGGGAGAATGTTCCGAAAGGTTACCCATCTAGACCTTGCCATTGAAGTTTACGGAACATTTTAACTACCGTAATCCTATGGCAATCTCCGGTTTTTCTTGTTAGTGTGCTATTGGGGTCCCGTAGATACTAAATGCAAAAAAGAGAGCACATCTAAGCACTCTGAGCCTGTTTTCCAAATAATGCAGTGCGCTCGGTAACCCTTGTTCACATGCCAAATATGATACCAAACGGTTCAGTGGTACAAAAATTATTCAGTGATAAGTGCGGCACAGACACACGCACAGAGCTGTTTATTTAGTATATAAAAAAGATGAATAGAATGAATATATTCTTCTCGTATTCCCTACCTTTCTGTTTTTTGTTTTCACAGTTCTAATAATCAGAATGTACTGAAAGAATATAGCAGCGTGCTTACCGTGATGGGGTTTGGACCAAAACGGTTAAAAAGTAGAGCATGCTCAACCAGCCCAGATATCTGAACACTCAATGCATCAAGAGTACTCTCTTTTCTTCCTTTTTTTTCTGATCTACTCTCCACATCATTTCTACATACACTTTGCGTATGACAATACGTGATTCTAATCGTTTTTCACGTTTTATGATCGAACATTTTCCAGCCTTTTTCATTTTTTTTATCTCGTTTTCTTGGATGAATATATATAAGTTTGTACTCTCAAGAAGGTAGGCAACGGAGAATGACTTTCGACTGTTCCAAATGTATCAGACTCGAAAACTTTAATTTAAAGCTATACTTTTTCAAATTTTGAAAATTTGTTCTTCTTCCGATCCTGCTACTCCACATCAGAACTGGCCGCATCAGAACTGTTTCGTATTAGAACTGGCAGGATTAGAACCGTGTACTTCCGAACCATTCGATAACTCAAAAATACAAGGACATGTATAGCGCCACATTATCATATGCTGTTTAGAAATTCAGCACCGAGTAGCAACAGGGAGTTTAAATGTGGCCCGGTTCTGATCCGGAAAGTTCTAATCTGGGATAGCACCGTTTTGATATTATTCTTTATGTATGACAAGTACTTGTCGAAAAGACCTTTTGAGGGGAAAGATCTTATCTGACGTATTGACTTGACCTGCAACTCAAATGGACACCTGCTCCTCACTCTCACTCATATGGAAATGAACAGTTCCATTCCACTCGCCCTGTCCCTCTCGATTTGTTTTCTGTGTGTATCAATCAACACCACATTTTTTAAAATTTTCCTCTCGCATCGATTTTCGTCGTTTTCCTTGTTATTCTTTCTTGTATTCCTAGAATTCAGATCAGACATGTCGTCCAATGATGCTCGTGTTGCTAATCGCGAACTGATGAAAGAAAAAAACGCATTGAAACTCAAAAAAGAGAAAATTGCTGAATTGAAGAGAGTTGTTGAGGACAGGGAGAAAGTTTTGGAACGTACACTAAATAAGGTCAATAGCGAAACAGAGAAGGTAGAAGAACTGTCAGAGTGCAAGATCTGTACTAACCAGTACGACCACCATCACGGATCGAATTTTGTACCATACCAATTCGGTAAAATTGACATATATTCACGAACATTCACCAATAACTTCATTTCAGAATGCGGCCACACCGTTTGTAAAACATGTGTTCAAGAACTGTTCCAGAAGAGGTTTGAAAAAATAAAACCACAACCAGCAAGAGAAACGCCAATGATTATTAATTGTCCTTTTTGTAAATCGGTACTCCGGATTACGAACCCGGAGAACACTCTTCCTGAGGATCAAATTATGAATAATACTCTTCGAGCTTTTCTCCGTCTTTGAATTTTCTCATATAAGTTTTCTTGCTCAAACAACAATAAATTTTTGTCTGTTATTGTGTGGCAAATCATTTATATTGTGCTCATCTGTTTGAAACAGTGAATATCTTTTTTCAAATTTTATTTGGCCTCCCGTCTCCCCTTCTACCACCCATCCGCGTTGTCATTAATCGATCGGTTCTGAATCAACCGCCACGGTTTGCCTGCTATTTGATTGTGTGGGGGCCAGAGGTGTGCGTCGTTTTTTTTCTATACATCCATTGTTTGCTTCACCTAATTATGTGAATTCAGTGGTATTTCGAATTACATGCTTGGCTTTCCTTTCGGTTTTCTTTTTGTAGTTTTTTTTTCAACCTCCAAAACTTTCTTTCAGATCTAACCTTCACCATGTCAACCACCCAACGCGAGGACCGTCTGAGAAACCTCCAGCTCGCCAGAATCAAGTCGGAAACTGAAGAAATAAAAAAGAAGTCGGCCGATGCAGATGCCGAAATTGAAGCTTTGGAGCAAGAGATCAAGAGACTCGATGAAGGAATCAAAAACGTCGAGTCTACATCTTGGCAATCAAGGTTCAAGAACAATAGAAGGCTCAACTGCAGAAATTGCGGACTGAAGTGCAACACAACCAGTAAAAAACCGGTGGCACTGAGTGAGTTACTATATCATTCAATCTGTTTCTATTTTACTCATTTCCAGAATGCAGACACACAATTTGCTTGCCATGCTTCTGGCAGAACTATGTTGCCTCGAGAGACACTCATCTAAGACTCAACCCACGTCCAATAAGGGTTCCAGTCATTTTCCCATGCTGTCAGCAACACACAAATATGCCGTATGATCTAATTCAGCAGAATGTCCCAAAGAGCCACACCACGTTGCAAATCTTGGAAATTTGCGAGGCTGAATAAATGTTGCCATTTTTTGATATAATAAAATTTTTTATTGTTGAGATTCTTCAATCGTTTTTCCCACTAGAATATTATTCCAAATGAAACAAGGTGTTGTTCAAGAATCATCAACTGTTTGCCAATAGGATTGAGAGCTAGGCAGATGTCAACGTCAGTTAGCACCCTATAGGTTGTAGAGATAAAGATCGGAGGCCTGTTGTGTCATTCGAATGACAGTGAAATAGCCCTTGAAAACTGTAGAGAACACTTCGTCAAAGCTGAGAATGACCCAATATGTCACTCTTTCATTTTTGTCACTCTACCCAATCGGGTTGATGTTTGGGAAAAATATCAATGGGGTTTGGTTTCTGAATTTACCTGTTTCATCTGGCATGGAGATAATACATGTTTACTTTGTGATAGATATCCCCAAAAACAAACAATGTTTCAACGAATCTACAAAATCCACGCAAATTACTACTTTCAAGATGACGTCCGAGCAATTGTACTGTGGAGAACAATAATCCATTAGTTTTCAAATGTTCCCTTATTCTGTTTTTTTAATCTAATGATGAAGATTTCAGATCCTCCCGGTTAGGATGAAAATTTTCAGACATGCTCTGCTGTCATGCTGCTGTCACGCTTCAAATGCTCAGAACACATTTCATGACTTAACTTATTGAACATGAACTTTTCACTTGAATCAATAGTTCCATCACAAAAACGTTTGTTTTGTATGTGAATCTTGAAAACATTCAGACTTGATACTGTGTGCTGATCTTCACCTATCTAACACCTATCCAACATTTTTTTTCTCAGGCTAATGCTTCAACTTTGAAGTTTTGTCCTCCGACTTTGAAGTTTCAACACAATAAATTCGAACTACACAAAATTCACCTCGTTTCTTTGCATATCTCTCTCTCCCGAAAATGCACAAAAACTAATATTTATTATCTTGGTTGTCACATAACTTACATCATTGGTTTGGAATCTCGGTGGTTCACAGGACAAAATTTATGAGACAAGTCATAAGATCTGGTGAAATTCAGAACATTCTGTTGGAAAAAGGCTCAAGTAGAGGATTTATGACATGTTTACCGGAAAAACATCAATGTATTGAAGATACGGTTGAGCTAGCAAACAAATTGATTAAATCACAATCAGAACCATTAATGGATTCAAAAGAAATTTTGATTTTCTAAACATGTGTGATAGTAGCTCAATCAAAATCAGTTGATGGATAATCTTGATTATCGGTAAAGCCAAATATCTTCCAGCTCATAAGGATAACCAGGAAAACAGTAACAAAGTGAACCTTGAATGAGAACTTTGGTTAAGAGTTAGAAATGTGTAAATCCGAGCGTCAAAAATAAGTGTCAGGTTCCTGTCGCAAAATATGGGATGGGTAATTACATTTATACAGAACAAACAATGTAATAAGAAAATGGAATAAAACACTTTCTGCCTGACAAAAGCTCATCTTAATACCGAGTTGATTGAGAAAGTTCACTTACCGCCGCTTGATTCAAATGGAAGTCTATATTAGGTTATTTGAAGATTTCTCTGATGACTGAGAGCATCTGCAAAATTAAATGAACTTGCATCAACCTAAGCATTTCGATATTCTCCGAGTCTAAATCAATTCACAAAACCTTTCTTTGCTTTGCAGGGAAGTGTGGAAATTCAATCAGAATGGCAATCCAGATTCGGTAACCTCAAAGGACCAAATTATACATTTTAGTGTTTCTCAGTGAATTTCTCAGAATGCGTAGTCTCGAGTTGTTGAAGTATATTTATTTAGAGAAAATAAAAATGCATTCAACAGGAATAGTGATCGCTTAACTTTTCTCAATCGAGAGTAAATCGTCAATTTTTCTCCATCTTTTTGGGAATGGCACAACCTGTTTTCTCAATATTGTTGACTCGTGAGGCAGTGGAGGGATCATCGTAACGATAGCTAAGGGCAAATTCACTGTCTTCGGCTCCTTTATAAATAACTAATAACTCTTCGTGTTTCGATTGCGAGACAGTTGGTTCATAAAAGCAGTAACGTGCTCCAGTCAGTTTAAAATCTCCATTATAATTTATTTCAACATATCCTCCTGAACATTGCCAATAGTTCGGGAAAGCCTTTTTGATCAAGTTGAAGAACACTCTTTTGTTAGTCGGTGCCTGAAAAATTTGTAAAGCAAAAAGTACACATTATTCTCTCACTTTAATCAAATAGTAACAAGTCTTGGCTCCTGCAGCTTTTATAACTTGGGTACTTCTCGTAGCAGTCAGATTGCTAGCACCACATGCTTTAATGTTCACGGCTACCTTTTCACAGAGTTGTCCTCCAAAACCCTCTGGGCACTTGCACCTATTACAGTTGTTGGGATCCACATAACCGCCACGTTCACAATTCAGAGTGTTAGGGCAAGTGGCTGAAAAATAAATTTTGTATAATTCCATTTGCAAGGAGCTTACAGTTACAATACGCGAAATTGAGTTTTTTAACATCAGCAAATGAAGGACCGACCTCCTGCCCAATAGTATCTTGGTAATTTGGATCAACTGTTAGAATTGTAAGGTTTTTATTCTTTGTAAACGAATTTCCTCTATAGTGCATAACCGAGCCATAGTCATATCCGATGCCGAAATCTTCTACCGTTGACTCCAGTTCTATATCAAAGTTGAACCATTGAGTAGAGTTAATGTTCTCGTACTGGACAATGATGTAATCATCTCGTTCAAAATGTTTATGCTCATGTACAAATCCAAAAGCGTGAGCTGGAAAGATGATATTCGGTATTGAGAACACCTGAGAAAAACTTACCGATTTCATGTGTCACAGTACCGAGACTTTCACAGTTAACGTCAATGGAAATTTCTTGAGGAGTTGTGCCTTCTTTTCCGAGGCGCGCCCAACAGCTACAATACACTTAAGGTAATCGGACATCTTTTTCATTTTACTGACCCTTTGCCCTTGATAAATTCTAGTCCATTCCCTATCAATGTGTCATTTTTCCTGACAAATCTTGCACACGTCTCCTGCTCCCATTTGGCAATCCCAGCCAACACAGCACTTTCATTAACTAGGAAAAACAGACAGAGATTGCATATATTAACCACTTTTCACCTTTTCCATTTATATGGTAGGGGATAGGAAATGTCCAACGGAGCGAAAGGTCTTTGACAATGAGGTTACGGCGACGGGCAGGTTCTGATTTCAGCTTCCCGATCAAACGACCCGCAGATGTCTTACCGAATTCTAAATTTTTCTTTGAAAGGAGAATGTCTCCTTCGTAAAGGATGTTTTCTCCGAACGGTTCGACATTATTGATGCTTCTCTGAAAGTAGAAATACTCCTTTTACCGATTCAGCTATACTCACTCCATCACCAGTAATGATGACTAAGAAGAAGAGAAAGAAATGGAACACTATCATATTCGAATTATCCAATTGATTCACCGAGATTCTGTAAAAATCGAATAATGAGAGGAAAACCGTTAAAAATAAAAGAAATGAGAATGGTGATCTGGAAAACAGTGCCTCCGAGGCCGCTTTTATACTGATGATTTGCATAACCAAAAAAATTTGCGTGGGAATCATCGAGTGTGGGTGGTGAGAGTTCAAAAAATCAGAAGGAAATGAATTAGAAATTGCGTTTTCTGTGAATAGTCTTTGAAAAAAAGTTATACAGTATTTCGGAAATAGGTTGGAATGTAAAATTAATGATACAAGGATAAAATTTGTTATAAAAACAGAAAAATCTTGTAGGAATGTGTATTAAAAAAAGGGAATATAAAATACCAGGAAATATTAGGAAGTCGAATATTGATTAAGAAGTATTTCCAGGTAAGTGAAAGTTTGTGAACTATGATGTCCCCATTGGTTGATTTGGAAGTGAATGATTAGGTAGTTATTGTAACGATCGACTTGATCAATTAACGCAAAAATAACAAACGATTTCGGGTTGACGTGCTGATTTTCTTGAAATGACTCGACTCGACGTCAAGAAGAAACATATATGTTTCAGAGATTTACTTCTTCGAAGTAAATAAAAAGCTTGCTTATCAGGTTAGTTGACATACTTACTGACAGCACGGGCTCATTTCGTAAACCAAAACTCAAAAATGCTGAAAGTGTGCTCTATTGGACGTCTGGCATGATGCGAGAATCCGAAAAGTTTCGGCAAATTTTGAGATATTTTGTTATTTCATAAAAAGTACAGATCGAATCAGACAGTTTTCAAATATGTTCTCACTTTGTTTAGATTAAAGAATTGCATTGTTTTTGTTAAAAATTCGATGATTTCCGCAAAAACTGTCACGTCATTTTGCAGAAATGTGGAATTTACGTTAATTTTCAACGCTACGCTTCAAGTCCCAATGGTTGAGTTTTTTTTTTTTTTTCTTAGATGGGTTTATATACGCAGCAATATTGCATTTTTCGGCCGCAGTTCAAATTTGAAAAGGTCTGGTACACCAAATGAGCCAGTGTGTCAGAAAACACCATTTTCCAGTTGCCTAGCACATTATAAAATGGAAGACTTGTTCACATAAATCTGACTATCCCCAAAAATCTGATTTTGAAACATAATTCTCTAAATTTTTAAAATTTTCAATATGCTAATCTTTGAATCTGTATTTTAATTGCTAATCTTGTATTTGAATTGTATTTGAATCTTGTATTTGAATTGTATTTGAATCTTGTATTTGAGTACCTTTTGAAAGGGAAGATCTTATCTGACGTATTGACTTGACCTGTAACCCAGATGGCCACCTGCTCCTCACTCTCGCCCTCACAGAGTCAAACAGTTCCATTCCATTCTTCGTAACCCTTTCGATTTTTCCTCTGTTAGTTTCACTCAACACCACATCCTTTTTTCCCCCTCTTGCATTGATTTTCGTCGTTTAGCTTGTTATTATTTTCTGGTTTCTTAGATGGGTTTATATAGGTCTGTGGCTCGACCCGCAACACAGATAACCACCTCCTCCTCACTCGCGTTCTCATGGCGTGTATCACTCAACACCACATCCGTTTTTATTTTGCTCTCGCATAGATTTCAGTCGTTTTGCTTGACAATCTTTTTTGTTTTCTGACCTCGAAAACTTCAATTCAAAGCTATACTTGTTCAAACTTAGAAAATTGTTCAAACTTAGAAAAATCATTCATACGATTCTGTTTCTGGGGTTTTCATATTATTCTTTATGTTTTAACATGTACTCGTCAAAAATACCTTTTGAGAGGAAAGATCTTATCTGGCGTATTGACCTGATCTGTACCCCAAATGGCCACCTGCTCCTCACTCTCATTCTCATGGCAACGAACAGTTCCATTCCACTCGTCCTAACCCTCTCCATGTGTCTTCTGTGTACAATCCAACGGCACATCCTGTCGCGCCCCCAGCTACGCTGTGGACACAACCATTGTAATACATAAGTACTCTACACACAAGTCAATGGAACCGGGACGAATATACTAAGCTACAAGGATAACCCAACGAATCACACTCAAACACCTTCGCTCAATAACGAAAGAGAAGAAACTCTAA